>OZ024744.1:117104424-117144424 GCA_964016885.1 Eledone cirrhosa
CTTGAGATATTGGTCAACCCGAGTCTATAGTTGAAGATATTTACCAAAGTTGATATGCAATGGCACCGAACCTGCAGCTATGTACTTACAAAGCAAACTTCTCCACCACCCACTTATTTCTGAGAAGGGATCAAAGTCCTTAAACACTCCTTCTCCTTGCTGCTGGTCCTGTCGGAAGCAGCCATGTCCAACTGATCCGGTTGGATCTCCAAGCGAGACCAGCCAAGTTCATGGAAGTTATCCAACCATCTGGCTCAGAGTCTACCCCTGGGTCTCCTGTCTTTTGGTTTTTGCCTGTAAAATCTGTTCAGAGATTCTTTCCTGAGACATTCTAACCACATGTCATAGTATCAGAGCTGTGATCTCTAAATTCGGAGAAGTAGCAGCTCTACCTGGAGTGAAAGCTTCTCAGCCACAATAGTTGCATGCACCTATAAATGTATTTACTTATAAAAATCTAGAGCAAAGGGTTTCATTAAGAAAAAAAACTATATAAAAAAAACACCATATCAATTGTCTTTTTTTTAAATTATTTCATATAGTATCTAATTAAGAGAGGGTTTGTTTATTTTCAGTTGCAATTTATTTCATTAAAAATGTGTCATTAGACATGTATCAATTTCTTAATTTTATCAGTTTTCTTATCATAATTTCTTAACAAAGACATGTATCCCAATTTATTTCATTACAAATGTGTCATTAGACATGTATCAATTTCTTAATTTTATCATAATTTTCTTAATTGTAATTTCTTAATAAAGACATGTATCCCAATTTCATAATTTCCTTTTCAAGTAATAAAAATATTTGTAATAAGAATATATAAGCTTGATAACAAATTAAAATTTTTAAATTGATTTCTAATTTTTAATTTATTTTGTAATAAATAAAAGAACACTAATTATAAAAATGAAATTTAATTTAGCATCTTTTTTAATTTTTTTTTCTAGCCTTGCAGTCGCTGTAATCCAGGTTATGGTTTAACAAAAGCTACAAGAAATGTTTTTGGTTTAACTTCTACAAAGACGACATTTGTTCACAGCAGTGCCAATCATAAAGTTTGGTCAGTATCATCAGTGAAGCCAAATATAATAAAACCCCAATTTGCTTGGCCCTGTGAAGAAAAGAGTAAGAGTTTCTCTGACTTGTCAAAATTGGGGCTTAATCCTGAGCCAAGTGATCAAGTTGATCGACTGTCGGTATCTGATCATCACAGGTGGCTTAAACCTGATAAGTATTACCAAGAAACTTGGCAACAGTCTAAGTGGATACATGATTACAGAGGAGAATTAAAAGAAGATTATAAATATAAGACGTATGCTGGTACAACAAAACATAGCAATCAGCTAAACTCTGCTTTTAAAGAAAAATTATTGTTTTTCAGTAGAGATAAGCAAACCAAATTTAATGAAATTGGAAGAAATGTGGATAAGAACCTCCCATCAAATGACTATATGGAGTCAAATTATCCTTTAAACAAACAAAATATTCCTAAAAATTCAGATTCAAGGCCAAATATATCAACGTGCCAGTCTGATAACCCAAAACCTGATGCCCGAAGACAATCCGATGAAGTTTTTTACACATTTACCCAGCCCCATAGCAAGGCTTTTGAGTTTGGGTTAAATAGAGGTTCCTCTGAAAATCCAGCTACTGTACAATCATACGAATCTCTGAATTCTGAAATTTCTGATTTTGAATTTTCTGTTGAAGAAACTGGCCATGAAAAATCTCCCTCGTGGCCTGTTACTGTCCATAGTAAAATTCCCTGTGAACCCTACACTATTGCTGTATCTAAGCAGTCACAAAACTGGTCTTCCTCAACTCCTATGTTAGCAAAGCACAAATCTCTGTCTTCTGCTAAGCAAGGAAACACACCTCTTTTTGAGAAACGTTCTACGGAGGATACTTCTCATGACAACTATGCTGGCAGCAAACTCTACCATAAACCAAAGTCATCAATGCGATTTAAAGAATTTTATAATTCTAAACCTGGATATCCTCCACCAAGATTTGATTCCGATGGTCACAATTTAGGGGATGCTGAGTATAATGTTCCTTCTCCACCAGAACGTGATATTCCGGTCCCCAAATTATTGCCCTCTGTAAATGAAAGGGCTTCAAGTAAAACTATGTTATCACATAGTCAACAAACTTCTCCGATTAGTCCGTTAATCATGAATTGGCCCCAACTTTCTTCTTCTACTTCTAATCTTAACCTTCACAGAGATAGCCAAACCTCTCTTCCAGAGGATGAGCAAAAGAAGAGATTCTCAACCACTTCTGAAGATGAAAAAGATAATTCTATGAAAGCAAAGTCAGGCAATTTGCTAACAAACCCTGTGAAAATAGGTGGAGAGAAATATGCTGCAAACAATAACTATAAGTTAGGGGACATAAAAAGTGCTACAGCTGCTTCTTCATCAACTTATATTATCAGACAAACTCCTTATTACAACACTAGTACTCAAACAGAGTTAGTATTTCCTGTCACTCAAGCATTGCCAATTTCAAGTAAGAGTACAGAATTATCAAAGATGAAAAATGCTGGAGTGCAGGTTGGCTTAGAGAAAGATTTTGATCATGAAAACATTTCCCAGACCATTCTACCTACAGATAATAAAGACCCTGATTTTAATTCAAGTCAGACCAAGAGTGTGCAGTCCGACAGATTGCACACCAGATTAGAAGGAGATGTCAATGCTAATTACTCAAGATCTTATCAACCATTGCGTAGGTCTGTTGAAATTCAGAGTGAAGTGCCAGGAGATCTTGCTGGAGATGAGTTTAGAAACATGGCACCATTTTTAGAAGAAAAAAGGGATCGTGTTAGTGATATAAATCCCATGAAATTTAACACAGAGTCAAACAAACAACTAAAGCAAAGGTCTGCATCAGAATCTGAAGTTAGAAGGCCTATCACAGTTGAGAATTTATTATCTGGTTACCAAGACTATGTTCCAAGTACAGCACCCATTCTCCGGAAACTCTCAGAAGAACTGTATATGCAAGCATACAGACAAGGGAATATTCCTCCAGCTGTTGGCACAGTGTCCTCGAATTTGTCAACATCACAGGAAACACTGACACCGAGCCTGAAACATGCCGATTCCAGTAGTAGTCTTGTAAGTAAAGTTTCACTATCTGACTCAATCACATCATCAAGGTCTAATTGCTTTAGCTTCCCAAACCAGTCAAATATAGCTAGGGAGACACAAAAACACTATCCATTATCAGCAAATCTGCATTTTAACAGTCAAACTCCTTTTCTTGAGTCTGAAGAGGACCAATCATTCGAATGCCAACCTACTAATCAAAGTCTTCAACTACCAAAAAAAGAAAAAACTCCAAATTTATATAAAAAACAAAATTCTGGTTCTAGTTATACATCAGATGTCAGTAATGCAAGCAGAACATCATCTACACGGCAAGAACAAGGTATTCTGGAGAAAACTGGACTTCAAACTACTAACTATGCACCTTCGCAAAAAACACAAGATTTGTATGGGTTAGGGTTGTCAACAATCGTACCATTTCCAGCGGTGTATGATTCTTCAGCTTTTACCAAACTTGATGCAAGCAAGTTGAAAAAATTTCACAGTTCAACTTCTGTATTAAACAGTAATAAAAGTGCTTATGGCAAAGATCGGTTCAGTTTTTCAAGCAGCCAAACCTCTTTGTTCCATAAGCATGAAGATGAAAATCCTCCAGTTTCCAGCCAATCTGATGACCGGATTTCTTCATCACAAATCACTGCTACACGAAGACCATCAATGAAGAAAGCTTTTGGAATGTATGATGAGACTGAAGCAACATTGTCAGAAAGATCGCTTATTAATTATAAACGAAATTCATTTGATAGCCACGGGTCATCAGAAATGGCTGAGAAGGAGAATAAATTTGAAGGGAAGTCGGAACATCCTGCAAGGAGACCTCTTATAAAAGCAGAAGGTTTAACAGAATTGGGTCAGTCTATGCAAGGAGAAGGTTCAAACAGCCCAACTCATAATAGCCAGTCATCTACCGCTATTGTGCATGGGCGTAGTGACAGCTTACCTTTGTCTGTAAAACTAAAATATGAAGATAGGTTTGCAGTACCACAAGGTCCGGCCCCTAAAAAGTCATACGAGATCAGCATTAGTAATCAACGCAACATGAATCGAACGACTTCAGAGACAATTTACCCACTAAGGAGCTACACTAGTAACTTGGATGTAACTTCTTCTCAGACTCAGCACCCGTCACCTAAAACAGCACCCATTGATGGATGGAATATGCAACAATCAATCGACAGTTATGACAGGATATTGAAGAATTCTCGCCGGAGAAGTTATTCCAGCAATGATCATGTCTTCAAAAAATCTGTCTTTAGTGCTCCATTGTAAGTATTTGATATTTTCTTTACTCTTCTACTGGTTTCACTTATGTTTAACCAATACCATGTCAGTAAATTTTGTAGATGTAAGCTATGCTGAAGTCCATCCTATATTCATATATAAACATAGATATGTGTCCATGTTTTTCTCCAAGTTAGTTTATTGACTATAACCAATAAATCCATAATGATCAACATATGGCTTAGTGGTTAGAGCATTGGCCTTGCAATCGAAAGGTTGTGAGTTCAATTCTCAGACCGGGTGATGTGTTGTTTCCTTGAGCAAGGCACTTTATTTCACATTGCTCCAGTTTACTCAGCTGTAGAAATGAGATGATAGGGACTGGTGTCCCTATCATTCCACTGCAAAGTGGTCGTGGAGGTGCCACGGCAAAAAAGTACCCAGCACTCACTGTAAATGAGGTTGGTGTTAGGAAGGGCATCCAGCTGTAGAAATCAAGCCAGAATCAGTTCCCGTCCCACCCTTGCAAGCAGGGAAAAGCGGACGTAAAATGAAATGATGATGATGATGATGAAACATAGATATGTGTCCATGTTTTTCTCCAAGTTAGTTTATTGACTATAACCAATAAATCCATAATGATCAACATATTAAGCTAAACTTATTGATTTAGTCGCAATTTTATTGATCTATCTAGCTGTGTTCATTTCTGACCCAATTGGTTTAGGTTGATCAATGCCTTATGAGTAAAATCTGGTAGACAGGAAGTGTATGGAAGCCCATTATGTGTGTGTGTTTATACATATACATCTTTCATTGATGTATATCAGTAGAAGTGGGGGAATCGCTTGACAAGATCCCCAGACCTTACCAAGTGAGGTGGAATTCATTAAACCAGACCAAAGAAACAATGTTTCCATTGGTCTTTCCATTACTGATACTATCTGTCAGTCACAACACTTGACAGAAGAAAGGAGCTGATCATCAGATTAGACCAAGGAAACAATGTTTCTATTGGTCTTTCTATTACTGATACTATCTGTCAGTCACAACTCCTGACAGAAGAAAGGAGCTGATCATCAGATCAGACCAAGGAAACAATGTTTCTACTGGTCTTTCCATTACTGATACTATCTGTTGCTCACAACTCCTGACAGAAGAAAGGAGCTGATCATCAGATCAGACCAAGGAAACAATGTTTCTATTGGTCTTTCCATTGTTGATACTATCTGTCAGTCACAACTCCTGGTAGAAGAAGCATCTTGCTCAAAGACACAACACCCAGCCGGGGAATTGAACTCACAACCTCACGATTGTGAATTTAATTCTCTAACCACTAAGCCATATGTCTTCCCTAAAAGATGTACGATTTGGTAGATTTGGGCAAATTCAGTTGTTTTTCTGACAAAATGATATTCTGACAAAAATCTGTTTTATCAATTATAGACTTCTTTTTAAAAAATTTAATCTAAATGATATTTGGCTGCTATTTCTAATAAGTTGACTGACTGTGTGGCGGCTCCTCTCGTTATCTCAAGGACTCTTTCATTAACTGGGAAAGATGGTGTTTATAAAATAACTTGATAAAAACTTATATAAACTTAAGATGGAGGGTCATCAGTCAATAGGGCACACTCCTTTCAGGGATTCCCTTGACTGTTACCAGATGGGGGGGGGGGGTCAATATGGCACACTCCTATCAGGGATTCCCTTGACTGTCACCAGATGGGAGGGGGGTTGTGAATAGGGCACACTCCTTTCAGGGATTCCCTTGACTGTTACCAGATGGGGGGGGGGGGTGTCAATAGGACACACTCCTATCAGGGATTCCCTTGACTGTTACCAGAGAGGGGGGGGGGTGTCAATAGGGGCACACTCCTATCAGGGATTCCCTTGACTGTCACCAGATGGAGGGTTGTCAATAGGGCACACTCCTATCAGGGATTCCCTTGACTGTCACCATCCAGTTCTACTGTTCATCATATTCAGCAGGTCAGAATGATTGCAGTTTATATCTACTTCATATGTCTTGCCTTGTCTCCCTCTCATAGCTCTACCTTGTATGTCTCAAGACTGGAAGCTCATCAGGATGGTGCTTATCCTGGTTTCCATGACGTTAAGCGACTGAGAACAATACTCTCCCCTCGACAGGACACCGGTCCATCGCAGGGTAGATTCCCAGCTATTGCATTTTAGCTGAGTATACTGGAGCAACTTGAAATGAAGTGTTTTGTTCAAGAACGCAACACACAACCCAGTCTAACACCCTTACCACTAGGCCACCACACACCTCCACTGTAGTATACTGGAGTAATGTGAAATGTTTTGTTCAAGAACACAACACACAACCCAGTCTAACACCCTTACCACTAGGCCACCACATACCTCCACTGTAGTATACTGGATTAATGTGAAATGAAGTGTTTTGTTTTCAAGAACACAAAACACAACCCAGTCTAACACCCTTACCACTAGGCCACCACACACCTCCTCTTCTGCACACTACAACTGGTTTTCGCTGGGTTGGTAACTAAGGGGTTAAATGAAAAGATTAAGGTTATCTGATTGTGTGTAAAAAAACATCAACAATGTAATATTGGTTCCAACTAACTTGGCACCAAGATCTAATAATTCAAGAGAGGTAAGGTTAGAATTGAAAATTATAATGTTTATGTGCTTTACAAAAGTATTAGCAAACTTATAAAAAACATTAATCTAAAAAAACGAAAATACAAAACATAGACTATTTCTTATATAGTGAAATGATGAGAACTAAGTGTATCTAGTTTAGACCAGAGACGGCTTATCCCTAGATGTCATAAGAGGTAACTAAAAAAGATTGGTGCCAGGAAAGTGACATCGTCAATATCACATCCGTTGTTCTACCCTCCCATGGGTTGCATGGGTCGTTCTCAGCAAAGCATCTCACCACATGTTGTGTCCCTTCATCATCTTTTTTGTGAGTCTCAGCAGCCTCTACGCAGGAGTTCTTTAGCATTATTGTACTGTGGCTTTCTTGGCATTTCTTCATCCAGTGATCATCGTCCATACACATCACATGTCTAATCCAACACTGTCTCCTCTCCTACACACTACATCTGATTCCTCTTGTACCTAGTTTCTCTCTCAGTTGATTTATACACATCACATGTCTATACCAACACAGTCTCCTCTCCTACACACTAAATCTGATTCCTCTTGTACCTAGTTTCTCTCTCAGTTGATTTATACACATCACATGTCTATACCAACACAGTCTCCTCTCCTACACACTATATCTGATCCTGTTATACCTAGTATGTCTCTCAGTTCATCCATACACATCACATGTCTATACCAACACAATCTCCTCTCATACACACTACATCTGATTCCTCTTATACCTAGTTTCTCTCTCAGTTCATCTATACACATGACATGTCTATGACAACACAGTCTCTTCTCCTACACACTACATCTGATTCCTCTTATACCTAGTTTCTCTCTCAGTTTATCACATGTCTATATCAACATAGTCTCCTCTCCTACACACTACATCTGATTCCTCTTATACCTAGTTTCTCTCTCAGTTCATCCATACACATCACATGTCTATATCAACATAGTCTCCTCTCCTACACACTACATCTGATTCCTCTTATACCTAGTTTCTCTCTCAGTTCATCCATACACATCACATGTCTATATCAACATAGTCTCCTCTCCTACACACTACATCTGATTCCTCTTATACCTAGTTTCTCTCTCAGTTCATCCATACACATCACATGTCTATACCAACACAGTCTCGTCTCCTACACACTACATCTGATTCCTCTTATACCTAGTTTCTCTCCCAGTTCATCCATACACATCACATGTCTATACCAACACAGTCTCGTCTCCTACACACTACATCTGATTCCTCTTATACCCAATTTCTCTCAGTTCATCCATTCATATCACATGTCTATACCAACACAGTCACCACTCCAACACACTACATCTGATTCCTCTTATACCTAGTTTCTCTCTTAGTTCATCCATACACATCACATGTCTTTACCAACACAGTCTCCTCTCCTACACACTACATCTGATTCCTGTTATACCAAGTTTCTCTCTCAGTTAATGCCTGCATATCACATGTCTATACCAACACAGTCTCCTGTCCTACATCTGATTACTCTTATGCCTAGTTTCTCTCTCGGTTCGTCCATACACATCACATGTCTAACCCAACACAGTCTTCTCTCCTACACACTACATCTTATTCCTGTTTTACCTTTTTTCTCTCTCACTTCATCCATACACATCACATGTCTATACCAACACAGTCTCCTCTTCTACACACTACATCTGATTCCTCTTATTCCTAGTTTCTCTCTCAGTTCATCCATACACATCACATGTCTATACCAACACGGTCTCCTCTCCTACACACTACATATGATTCCTGTTATACATAGTTTCTCTCTCAGTTCATCCATACACATCACATGTCTATACCAACACAGTCTCCTCTCCTACACACTACATATGATTCCTGTTATACATAGTTTCTCTCTCAGTTCATCCATACACATCACATGTCTATAACAACACAGTCTCCTCTCCTACATCTGAGTCCTCTTATACCTAGTTTCTCTCTCAGGTCATCCATAGACATCACATGTCTATATCAACACAGTCTCCTCTCCTACACACTAGATGTGATTCCTCTTATACCCAGTTTCTCTCAGTTCATCCATTCACATCACATGTCTATACCAAGACAGTCACCTCTCCAACACACTATATCTGATACATGTTATACCTAGTTTCTCTCTCAGTTAATCCATACACATCACATGTCTACACTAACACAATCTCCTCTCCTAAACACTACATCTGATTCCTCTTATACCTAGTATCTCTCTCAGTAGATCTATACACATCACATGTCTAACCCCAAACAGTCTCCTCTCCTACACACTCCATCTGATTCCTCTTATACCTAGTTTCTCTCTCAGTTCATCCATACACATCACATGTCTATACCAACACAGACTCCTCTCCTACACAGTAGATCTGATTCCTATTATTGCTAGTTTCTGTCTCATTTAATATATACACATCACATGTCTATACAAACAGTCTCCTCTCCTACACACTACATCTGATTCCTGTTATTCCTAGTTTCTCTCAGTTCATCCATACACATCACATGTCTATACCAACACAGTTTCCTCTCCTACACACTACATCTGATTCCTCTTATACCTAGTTTCTCTCTCAGTTCATCCATACACATCACATGTCTATACCAACACAGTCTCCTCTCCTACATCTGATCCCTCTTATACCTAGTTTCTCTCTCAGTTCATCCATACACATCACATGTCTATACCAACACGGTCTCCTCTCCTACATCTGATCCCTCTTATACCTAGTTTCTCTCTCAGTTCATCCATACACATCACATGTCTATACCAAAACAGTCTCCTCTCCTACACACTACATCTGATTCCTGTTATACATAGTTTCTCTCTCAGGTCATCCATACATAGCACATTTCTATACCAAAATTCTCCTCTCCTACACACTACATCTGATTCCTCTTATACCTAGTTTCTCTCTCAGTTAATCCCTGCACGTCACATATCTATACCAACACATTCTCCTCTCCTACATCTGATTCCTTTGATACCTAGTTTCTCTCTAAGTTCATCCATACACATCACATATCTCTACCAACACAGTCTCCTCTCCTACACAATACATCTGATTCCTCTTAAACCTAGTTTCTCTCTCAGTTCATCCATACACATCACATATCTATACCCACACAGTCTCCTCTCCTACACACTACATCTGATTCCTCTTATACCTAGTTTCTCTCTCAGTTCATCATTACACATCACATGTCTATACCAACACAGTCTCCTCTCCTACATCTGATTCCTCTTATACCTAGTTTTACTCTCAGTTCATCCATACACATCACTCGTCTATACCAACAAAGTCTCCTCTCCTACCCACTACATCTTATTCCTGTTATACCTAGTTTCTCTCTAAGGTTAATCCATATACATCACATGTCTAACCCAACACAATCTCCTCCCCTACACACTACAGCTGATTTCTCTTATACCTAGATTCTCTTTCAGTTCATCCATACACATCACATGTCTATACCAACACAGTCTCCTCTCCTACAGGCATCTGATTCCTGTTTTACCTTATTTCTCTCTCAGTTCATCCATACACATCACATGTCTATACCAACACAGTTTCCTCTCCTACACACTACATCTGATTCCTTTTATACTTAGTTTCTCTCTCAGTTAATCACTGCACATCACATGTAAATACCAACACAGTCTCCTCTCCTGCAGACTACATCTGATTCCTGTTATACTTAATTTGTCTCTCAGTTCATCCATACACATCACATGTCTATACCAACACAGTCTGCTCTCCTACATCTGATTCCTCTGATACCTAGTTTCTCTCTCAGTTCATCCATACACATCACATGTCTATACCAACACAGACTCCTCTCCTACACACTACATCTGATTCCTATTATTCCTAGTTTCACTCTCAGTTGATCCATACACATCACCTGTCTATACCAGCTCGATCTCCTCTCCTACAGACTAAATCTGATTCCTGTTATACTTAGTTTCTCTCTCAATTCATCACATGTCTATACCAACACAGTCTCATCTCCTACACACTACATCTGATTCCTCTTATACCTAGATTCTCCCTCAGTTCATCCATGCACATCACATGTCTATACCAACACAGTCTCCTCTCCAACACACTACTTCTGATCCCTCTTATACCTAGTTTCTGTCTCAATTAATATATACACGTCACATGTCTATACCAACACAGTCTCCTCTCCTACACACTACAAATTATTCCTGTTTTACCTAGTTTCTCTCTCAGTTCATCCATACACATCACATATCTATACCAGCACAGTCTCCTCTCCTATACACTACATCTTATTCCTTTTTTACCTAGTTTCTCCTCTCCTACATCTGATTCCTCTTATACCTAATTTCTTTCTCAGTTAATCCATACAACTCTGGGAAACTAAACACAAACAACCTGCCATCTTCTACACACCATCATAAACTGCAAGCAGGGTACAAATTGTTGTCCTTAAATGCTCGCAATTTATGCAACAAGACACATTTGTTTAACTCCTACGTCAGAAGCATCGACCCTGACTTCATCACATTCACTGAAACATGGGCACATTTCTTACTCTGTGATGGGGTTTTCAGCATTACTGGGTACAACCTCTTCCGCAAGGACCGCATTAATCGTTGTGGTGGTGGTGGTGTAATGGTCTACGTTCGTTCAAACTTTTTGGTAATTCGTTGCGTTGATTTGAACGAATCACAAGATGTTTTTTTCTGTGACATACGTATGACGATGTCAATACTTCTGCTTGGTGTTGTTTATCGCCCCCCAAACTACCATCAGGACACACAGCTTTGCGATATCCTCAGAGTTGCTGCCAGGAAAACAGCCACGTATGTGTTTATTGCAGGTGACTTCAATCATCCTGAGATCGATTGGGAAACCTTTCATTGCCCACAAAATGCAAACGAGCTAGTGCTGGACTCAAACTGGTCACAAGTAGTCACCTCTTCAACAAGAGGTGACAACACTTTGGACCTGATCTTCACCACTACTCCTGAAGTGGTTATCAGTAGTACTACTGAGGAACCTCTAGGCGACTCTGATCATGCTATGATCATTGCCAATCTGGCACTTGCGGGCAGCAACAAAAACCAGAACCATCTCCAATCTGCTTGCTTTGATTGGAAGAAAGCAGATTGAAACTTGTACTGCACTGAGCTACAGTGGCCAAACTGGAATGAGTTCTATAACTCTGGAGATGTGAACACTATACTCCAGAGCATCCTGGACTCAATATGGATAGCGTGTGCAGCATCAATGCCACGTAAGCAGAAAAAAAAACACCCCAAAAGTTCAATTTGGAAAACTTCAGCGGTCCGACTTGCCAGGAAAGAACGTCGGAACACTGAACGGGAATATAATCAGATGCCAAGAGAAAAAAGCGGAATAAATCTTCCAACCATCTCAAGCCAGTGACAAAAAAGCAGTGCTTGAATTTGAACAGTGCATAGCAACCAATCCTGACAGTAAGGTGTTCTGGAAATATGTTCATTCAAATCAGAGACCTCACTCTCCAGTTGGTCTTCGTCGCAATCCCCACACAAGCCAGATCACTGACGATCCCAAAGAATGCGCAGAACTCATTGCTGTGTGCTATGCAAGCATTGTTACTGTTGAAAACCAGAATGTCCCGTCTCAACCATCTCTAACATCAAATTTCATAACAGCTATACAATTTACACCTGCAATGCTGCGACGTCACCTTAAGAATAAGCGCAACTATGCCTCCCCTGGTCTTGATGGTGTTACATACCTGCTTCTCAAACGTGGCGGGTACTTCCTTTTGCACCAGCTTTCTTTCTTCTTTCAATACTGTCTCAACAATGGAGCTACTCCGGAGCAGTGGAAAACTACCTGTTCAAAAAGGGCGACCGCACGTCACCAGTCAGTCTTATTAGCTGTATTGCCAAACTGATGGAATCCTGTGTCAGAGAAACACTGTGGAATTTGGATTTATCCCTAATTCCAGTTGCTGTGATCAGCTTATCGAGTTCCTTGAAGACATCACCCGGATCACTGACAGCGGCTCATGGGTGGATGTTGTTTACCTTGACTTCGCTAAGGCGTTTAATTCTGTGCCACACAAAAGACTTATGGCAAAATTCTCTGCAATGGGTGTGAGGGATGATCTTTTTAATTGGTTGAAATCCTTCATTCTCAGCCGAAAAGAGGTGGTCACGGTTCTAGGACAGCATTCTTCACCATATGAGATGTCATCTGGTGTACCATAAGGATCTGTTCTTGGTCCCCATTTGTTTGTGGCATATATTAATGACATAGATGCCAACTTACAGAATGCCACAGTACTGAAATATACAGATGACATCAAGCTGTACCTTGAAATCAAAAGGACTGATCCTGAAATCTATAACTCTTTCTAAAACAATGCAGCAATGGATCACAGACTGGCAACTGAAGCTGGCCGTGGACAAGTGTACAACCATGCATTTTGGGAGGAAAAATCCAGCATACACATACTCCCTCCACAACACTGATATCAAGAAGTCCTCTTGTGAATGTGACCTGGGCATTACTGTCAGCAGCGATTTGCGTTGGACAAAGCATGTCTCTAAAATTGTCAAGAAGACTGAGGGTGTCTTGGCATCACTCAGCAAGACCTTTGTTAGCCGTTCTCCAGCCATCTATTTAAAGTTGTATACAGCTATGGTGCGACCACACTTGGAATTCGCATCATCAGTCTGGAACCCCTATCTTGCTCGGAACATTGACCTCCTGCAAACTGTTCAGAGGCGTGCAACTAAGCGCATACCCTCCATCAGGCATCTACCATACTCTGAACGCCTTGCTTCCCTGGGCATGGATTCATTGAAACTCCGACATCTGGCAATGGACTTCGTAAACACCCACAAAGTTATTAACCATCTCGCCAACAACAACCCTGAGCACCTTTTTGATCTCCATGTGTCTAACACACGTGGACATGCCTACAAAATCAGAAAACAGCACAGCTCCCATGACTTTCGGAAACATTTCTTCACGCTTAGAGTTGCTGAAGCATGGAACAAACTTCCTGCGTCAGTTGTTAGCTGCTGAGACACTGCATCCTTTAAAACCCTCATGCTTCCCAAAAGTCGCCAAAACTACACCTGATGTCCCCCTTCCATACACATGCACACATGTGTATATCATGACTCATGCACTGTTCATTTTCCTGACATTTGTACATTACCCTATGTACTATACATACACTTTTGATGAGTTGTAGTGCACCTGAGCACTGTACACAATATTTTCATTATTATTATTATTATACACATCACATGTCTATACCAACACAGTCTCCTCTCCTACACACTACATGTAATTCCTCTTATTCCTAGTTTCTCTCTCAGTTCATCCATACACATCACATGTCTATACCAACACAGTCTCCTCTCCTACACACTACATCTGATTCCTCTTATACCTAGTTTCTCTCTCAGTAGATCTATACACATAACATGTCTAACCCAAAACAGTCTCCTTACCTACACACTACATCTGATTTCTCTTATACCTAGTTTCTCTCTCAGTTCATCTATACACATCACATGTCTATACCAACACAGTCTCCTTCTCTACATCTGATTCCTCTTATACCTAGTTTCTCTCTCAGTTCATCTATACACATCACATGTCTATACCAAAACAGTCTCCTCTCCTACATCTGATTCCTCTTATACCTAGTTTCTCTCTCAGTTCATCCATACACATCACATGTCTATACCAACACAGTCTCCTTCTCTACATTTGATTCCTCTTATACCTAGTTTCTCTCTCAGTTCATCCATACACATCACATGTCTATACCAACAGTCTCCTCTCCTACACACTACATCCGATTCCTCTTATACTTAGTTTCTCTCTCAGTTTCTCCAGACACATCACATATCTATACCAATAGAATCTCCTCTCCTACACACTACATCTGATTCCTGTTATAACTAGTTTCTCTCTCAGTTCATCCATACACATCACATGTCTATACCAAAACAGTCTCCTCTCCTACACACTACATCTGATTCCTCTCATACATAGTTTCTCTCTCAGTTCATCCATACACATCACATGTCTAGGTGTCATGACAAAAAGTACCCAGTACACACTGTAAAGTGGTCATGTGGGTGTCACAACAAAAGTACCCAGTACATATTGTAAAGTGGTCATGTTATGACACCTACATGACCACTTTACAGTGTGTACTGGGTACTTTTTGTCGTGACACCTACATGACCACTTTACAGTGTGTACTGGGTACTTTTTGTTGTGACACCTACATGACAACTTTACAGTGTGTACTGGGTACTTTTTGTTGTGACACCTACATGACCACTTTACAGTGTGTACTGGGTACTTTTTGTTGTGACACCTACATGACCACTTTACAGTGTGTACTGGGTATTTTTTGTCATGACACCTACATGACCACTTTACAGTGTGTACTGGGTTCTTTTTGTCACATCACCTAGATGACCACTT
Source organism: Eledone cirrhosa (assembly GCA_964016885.1). Taxonomy (NCBI): domain Eukaryota; kingdom Metazoa; phylum Mollusca; class Cephalopoda; order Octopoda; family Eledonidae; genus Eledone; species Eledone cirrhosa. The sequence goes on from OZ024744.1 coordinate 117,119,925, forward strand.
TACAATACACCCAGCATTCACTGTAAATGAGGTTGGGTTTAAGAAGGGCATCCAGCTGTAGAAATCAAGCCAGAATCAGTTCCTGTACGAGCAAGACAAGGTCAGCTAACTGGAAACTGCCCACAACAGGACAACCCGTCTAACCTATGCTAGCGTGGAAGAACGGACGTAAAACGGTGATGATGATCATGATATATATATATATATATATATATAGGAAAAGACTCAGGACCCTGACGACTGAGCTTGGGCCATTTTGACAGTTCAGATCTAGCTGTCGAAACGGCTGGAGGTCAGCCGTCAGGGTCCTAACTCATTTCCTATTATCCACGCAACTATCCTAAGTATTGAGTACTCTGGTGCGTTATGGTCCATCTGGTATCTTATCACACCTTCTTTGTTATATATATATATATATTTATTAAAATAACAGATTAAAGTTTAAGCAAAGAATCGTTGCTTTCACCCTTAACGGGATCTTCTGAAACTAACAAAGTCAATCTGTGAACGCAGAAGTGAATATTTCAAAAAACACTGCAACGGGAGGAAGACAGGAAGATGATACTTTGGTTCGTGGAAACGTTCCCTGGCAAAGAACGGGAAAAAACGAATATAATACGTCATTAATAGGAGCGGTGAAAAACAATTATACTCAAAGACAGAACCACGTTTAGGTATAAAAGAAGTTGTAGACTAATGTTCTCTTAGGTCGTTCATAGAGACGTTCTCTGGCAATGAACGGAAAAAAACTCCGGTTGCAACGTTTTTTGAAATATCCACTTCTGCGTTTACAGATTGACTTTGTTAGTTTCAGAAGATCCCGTTAAGGGTGAAAGCAGCGATTCTTTGCTTAAACTTTAATCTGTTATTTTAATAAATATTTGCTCTACGGTTCTTATATATTTGATATATATTTATCCTTATCTTTAGATTTTAATCTTCAAATTTATTATTATTACTATATGGAGGCACATGGCTTAGTGGTTAGAGCATTGGCCTTGCAATCGAAAGGTTGTGAGTTCAATTCTCAGTCCGGGTGATGTGTTGTTTCCTTGAGCAAGACACTTTATTTCACATTGCTCCAGTTTACTCAGCTGTAAAAATGAGATGATAGGACTGAGGTCCCTATCATTCCACTGCAAAGTGGTCGTGGAGGTGCCACGGCAAAAAACCACCCAGCACTCACTGTAAATGAGGTTGGTGTTAGGAAGGGCATCCAGCTGTAGAAATCAAGCCAGACTCAGTTCCCGTCCCACCCTTGCAAGCAGGGAAAAAGCGGACGTAAAATGAAATGATGATGATGATGATGATATATATCTATATATATACTGATCTCTCAGATCCCTGGCTTCTCTGAGAGGTCAGTAGTCCAACTCTAGTACCGACATGGTCTATATAGACCTCTCCAACTGTTGCTAGCTGGGAAAGCCGACGTTAAAATGATGATGATATTACTAACCTAACTTGTTTACTGAAATGAGAGATAGTGTAAGTTAGTAGTGACATTCCTCAAGTCTGTGTCACCAGTACAAATTCTGCAAAAAGCATATTTTTGCATCTAAATACAAACATAAATACTCCTTCCTACCTTCCTACACTGCACACATAGATCTCAATTATGATCAAATGTTTTAAATCTTTTCATATTAATTTATATGAAACCACCCCTATTTATGTTAAAGTTATGTTCCAAACACCCTTGGTTCTATCATACAAATATGTTTATGTTAAAGCAGTGGTCGCCAACATGGGTTCCGCGGAACCTTGGGGTTCCGTAAAACAAACTCCGGGTTCCTTAAAAAAATAAATATTTACATTACCATTAATATTTTGGGTTTTCTGAAAAAGGTGCAAAGAAAATGCCAAAGGTGCAATGTATAAATGAACGAGTACTATTGTAGTGTACACAGGTTCTCCACTCCAATTCGTGGAAAACACCACTTTCAGTTACTCACTTGAATTAGCAGAAAAACACTGTTCTGAGATTCGTGAAAATTGAATACTTTCAATTTCACATCAATTCTTGGAACGACATAGTTTTCTGAATTCCGAGACTACTACAGATAGTACACTAATTGAACTTAGAAATTGACCAATCACGAACAAGTAAATGTTGGTCGATAACAGCATAACTTTAAACTGAAAACTTCAGTTCAGCGAGGTCTCTCAGCCGAGAGACAGGGTCAGTTCGCTGTTCTCACAACGTAAGTTCAGTAGAATGTTTTCAATAGAGAACACGTTTTAATCTGCTGTCCTCACAAAAGTTTTAAAGTCGCCTAAAGTTTCCTCACAGAGTGAACTCACTTACTAGTCGTTTTCAACATGCATCCGGTTCTGCAGACAATTCTAAATAAGAACACGTTACATTCTGTTGTACTTTGCACAGAAAATATAACGCCTGTAAAGTTTCGACTACTAACAAAGGTAATTTTGTATTCCCTGCATACACTATAAACTTTGCCACACAATTATGTATTCATTTGATGACATCTGCATTCACAATTGAGAAATTACTTTATACAATAAATATATATGTCCAAAATCATTTGACTAAACTTTATTTGTTCCAATCTAATATATGTTTAACGCTGCCTAAAGCCTTCTTATATTATATCTAACTTTGAAAGTTGACTTTGCCTTACGGGGTCGATAAAATAAAGTACCAGTAATGCACTGGGTAATTGCTGGCCTTGTGCCTAAAGTAGAAACAATTATATCTAACTTTGAGTCAAAATAGATAGAAGATATCTGAATTAATTTCCAATACCATCGTCACATCTTCTACACTATCAGCTGATTTGCATTTTTTTGCACCTTTTAGTATGGCGGATATTTAAATATATTTACATTACCAATAATATTTAATACGACCCTAAAGTAGTATATGCAGGAAGTGCTGGACTCTGAAAAAGATTTCTTCTAGTTGTTTATAAATTTTCACCTTTTTCAGTAACCCCTAATATTTTAATATTATTATAAGACTTTAAATAATATGTTTGCCATCCTAAAATGGAGAAATTTCAATTTTTAAAAATTAAACATTTTTTTTAACTAGTTAAGTTTTTCCAAATATCTAAAATTAAAGTTAATTTAAGTACTTTTTGTAATAAAAAAAACTTAATTTCTCTTGTTTATTAATGTCATATTAAAAATGTTAACTGTAGATAAACAACTTGATATGATGTCTACTGCAAAGAAGCTGAAGTTAGATACCAGCAGTAAGGTTAGACAGTGGTGTGATGATTATGTTAGATATGGATTTCAAAAAGCTGACACTAAAAAAGATACACCAGATCAGCCCATGTGTTTGCTATGTTCAAAAGTTTTTTAGGGAATTGGTCACAGGGTTATTTACTTTGGTAAACGCCACTGCAGGCCAACCACTAATTAAATTCGATACAGATATAATAAGGTTAACAAACTTACTTGTGAGTGAACTGACCGAGAGCCGGTCGCCAAATAAGCAGCATGGTAAATTAAATGTTATTGAGACACGAGTAACATAATAATGATGTCAACAGCAGAAATTAGCGATGAAATGTATGTTTATTTTTGTTGTAGCACAAATAATTGTTTCTACTTTAGGCACCAGGCCAGCAATTACCCAGTGTATTACTGGTACTTTATTTTATCGACCCCGTAAGGATGAAAGGCAAAGTCAACCTCGGCGGGATTTGAACTCATATCGTAAAGGGACGTAACTATGCTGGAAAGCATGGCGTCCGACCCTCTACCGATACTGCCAATCCACCACCCTTTGTAGCACAAATAATGTTGGTTTACTTGTATGGTTGAAGTTACACATAAAAATGAGGTTACAAAAGGGAATGTCATTGCGCCGGAAAGTCGGCAGATTAAGGTGCAAAATCTCACCGTCACATGTACGTGTTGCTGGTTCGAAGTCCCTGGTGCGAGAGAGAGAGATTCTTCAAATCTTCGCGGGTAATTTCTCCCTCAGGACGCGTAGGGATACATCCTCCTCTACTGGCGCTGATTGGCTGAGCTGAGCCAAATCACGCACAGAGAATGTATGTGAGCCCGCGGAATGTAGGTCACTACAGTTCTATCAAATAGCTGTTTAAATCCTGCAAAACTTAAAAGACACCTTGATACTAATCACACCAATGATAAAAGCAAGTCACTAGAATACTTTACTTCGCTGAAAAACAACATAAAAAAATCACAAGCTAATATGTATGACTCGTTTTGTAAAAAGTCAGATAGAAATAAAGCTTTAACAAGAACATCTTTTGAAATTTCACATTTGATTTTTAAAAACAAGAAACCATTTACATTAGGAGAACAGTTAATTCTGCCAAGTATAAAAATTGCTACAGAGAATCTTTTTGAAAGCTGCAGTATTAAGGACAAAGAAAAATTAAGCCAGTTACCATTGTCAGCAAATACCGTAAAAAGAAGGATAATTGATATTTCTTCTGATATAGAAAATCAGATACTAACTGCACTAAAGAAAAGCACATGTTTTGGACTGCAAGTGGACGAAACTACGGATATTAATAACAAGGCTCAATTAATTTGCTATGTACGGTTTGTAGACCTTGATAAAAAAGAATTAGTAGAAGAGTATTTGTTTTGTCTGGTATTAGACATCACAACTAAAGGTCAAGATATATTCAATAATATTGAAGAGTATTTTTTAAAAAATGGTGTATCTTGGAGCAAGTTGACTTCAATAACAACAGATGGAGCAGCTGCAATGACTGGTAAAAATTCTGGTTTGATTGCAAAAATTAAAGAACAAACCCCAAATTGTATTTCAAATCATTGTATGATTCATTGAGAGGTTTTGTGTTAAAAAACATTCAAAGACAGAGATGCTCAAATATTAAATGACCAGTTGAAAGACATTGTCAAAATTATCAATTTGATCCATGCAAGAGCAAAAAATTCTAGAATGTTTGAATCTATTTGTGAATCTTCTGGAAGTAATTATAATAGATTTATTTCTTTATTAGCCACAGGGGCACAAAAGAAGGGGACAAATACAAAGGGGGAAGTTTACATACAATAAAAACGTGTAAAATGTTATCACAAATGGAATTTAAAAAGTTAGTCGATTTTCCCCAATAGAGGGAGACAGTTTAGATTGTTATTGAACAATGATGTGCGTTGACTGTCTTTTGGGGATGCTATGAAGAAAGTTTTTGAACTGAGAGAAGAAATAATAGTTTTTCTAAAAAAACAGAATGATGAAAGAGCAAGTGTATTAGAAACCAATGAATGGAATGTGCAACTCGCTTATTTAGTAGACATTTTTGGTGAACTGAACAAACTAAATAAGTGTCTTCAGGGTAACAATGCAGATATTTTTACTTCAATTTTATTACATATTTTCAATCAAAATTAAACATCTTTATAAAAAGAATTGAATCGGACAATTATTCATTACTTTCAAACCTTGAAATAGAGCTTAAAAAGAGAGAAGATTTTTACTCCAGCAATCTAAAGAAGATTATTCTTTCTCATTTAAATGTGCTTTCCACAAGTTTTTCAGATTATTTTGACTTGATGGAAAAAGATATTGTTAGCGGAAATTTATGGATAAAAAACCCGTTCACCGAGATCGAGCAGTTAGTGTCAGAAAATGACGCTGGAAATTGTAAAAATGTACTACCTGCCCAATGCTTACATCAGTTGATGGATTTGAATTCAAACGAAAACCTGAAAGTGATATTTGAAAGCAGAAAGAAAGAACTATGGATCGACTTATTCTTGATTGGGTAGTTTAATGAAATCAGCCAACTTGCATTGAAGTATTTGACTTTATTCCCATCTAGCTACTTGTGCGAAGGGTTTTCGCAGTTGGTAGAAATCTGCATAAGGGAAGATGAATAAACTGTCAGCAATTGACGAGTGTATGAGACTGGCATTAACTAGTGTTGAACCTCGATTTTCTAAACTCACTGATGAGGCGCAGCAGCAGAAAAGCCACTAGTTAATTGTGTTCGATTACATACACACGCATGAAACACTAAAATAAATAAATACTTTATTATTTTTTTTTGAAAAGTTTTGTATTGTATAGGTTCCGTGAAGAATTCAAAATATTTAGAGGGTTCCTCGGTTTTAGAAAGGTTGGCGACCACTGCTATAGTAGACACTGTCTAACATACCACACAGTAGGACTGACCACAAGACATTGGTAAACCTAAGGCTACAGTAGACACTGTCCAAGGTACCACACAGTAGGACTGACCACAAGACATTGGTCAACCTAAGACTACAGTAAACACTCTCCTAGGTACAGTAGAACGGACCACAAGACATTTGTTAACCTAAGGCTACAGTAGATACTGTCCAAGGTACCACACAGTAGGACTGACCACAAGACATTGGTCAACCTAAGGCTACAGTAGACAGTGTCCAATGTACCACACAGTAGGACAGACCACAAGACATTGGTCAACCTGAGGCTACAGTAGACACTGTCTAACATACCACACAGTAGGACTGACCACAAGACATTGGTCAACCTAAGGCTACAGTAGACACTGTCCAAGGTACCACACAGTAGGACTGACCACAAGACATTGGTCAACCTAAGGCTACAGTAGATACTGTCCAAGGTACCACACAGTAGGGCTGACCACAAGACATTGGTCAACCCGAGGCTACAGTAGACAGTCCAAGGTACTACAAAGTAGACTGACTACAAGACATTGGTCAACCTAAGGCTACAGTAGACACTGTCCAAGGTACCACACAGTAGGACTGACCACAAGACATTATTCAACCTAAGGCTACAGTAGACAATGTCCAAGGTACAGTAGGACTGAATCTGAACCTGAAACTATGTAATCCCAAAACAAACATCCTCATCACACAGCCAATCCTTCTCACCACTAAAGAATATATATATTCCAATATTTTGGAATAATTGAAGTTGTTTCTTGAATACCAGAACCCATGTTTGGGGAACTATAATAGTAAAACTGACTTATTTTAGCTGGTCTAGCTTCATTTTGGGGAGATACAAGTGAAATTCACTAAAACAAAAGTTAATTTTAACTTATATAAAACCCCAATCATGGTTTCTGGAACTCAAGATACAATATCGGGAAGCTCCAAGACATTGGAATAGCCAATATTAGAAGAATATATATTTCTCCATTGAGAGGTGAATTCTTCATAGTAATAAGGGGTCAATTTGAATATATATCATGCATACCATGTCATTGCTAGACCCCATGGTGAACAAGGTGTTACAACCATGAATTATGGTATATTTTCTACTGTATTAGGATAATATGACAGGCTTATATCAGCACTAGAAATAGCAGCCAAAACCGTCTAAAGCTGCTTAAAAATGATGGAGCAGTCCATATATATATATATATGTCAATATATATATATATATAAAATCAGAATGAATGGAGGAGATCGTAATACATTTAAAACCAAACCTTACATCTTACAGTGTTTTGTCTATACAATATCAAATAACAGTTATTCAAGGTTGTATAGATGAAACACTGTGTAAGATGTAAAGTTTGGTTTTAAATGTATTACCTTCGCCACCATATAGTCTGATTATACCTGCTCTGCTTACCTTCTGCGCTTAACTCTCATTAAATATTAACCTTTCTGTGATATTTAACACTGCATTGAGCACACCTTGCTTCAGCTATTGGTGTCTAGTATACTGTATCACACTTTTTCTCTTTCCTCCATTCTTATGATACATATCTCTTCTTTTATATATATATATATATATATATATATATATATATATATATATATATATGTTAGTACATTCTTGGGGTGTCATAGCTTTGGTTGTTGTTGTTGTTATTATTTTCTTCTACTGGCAGATGTACCGCCGTGAAAATGATAAATTATAACAGTTTTTGTTTTTTTTTCAAAATATAAAATTAATATAAATAAAAACACAATATTGAATCTGTAATTATTTTCCCGTTGCCCTAGTTATAACCAAATAGTTTTTGATATTACTTACTGCTGTCTAGTGTTAAATAAATAAAAATAAATAAAATTTTAAAACTACAACAACAACATGTTATATTAAAGACAGTTGTGGAGTCAAGAAGAAGACCATATTTTTAATATATTATTTCACAGAGAATATTTACATATACTTTAATGCCTTATCGGACAATGGAAAGGTCAAGGGTGCCAGATACTGCTCTACCATTGTTTCAGTTTTCCTGTTACATTCACTTCCTGTTAACTCTTTTATTGTCATATTTCTTATAAAAGACATTGCTTGTATGTTTTTGAGTAATTTTGAAAATTATAAAGAATTTGGAGGGATTTAATATAACTGGTTTTCTTATTAACTTGGTGTTTGGAACATAACGTAACTGAGGTTCTTACATAAAATTATGATGGAAGGTTTTTAGATAAATATAAACACTTTAACATAAACAGTTTTGTATGATAGAACCTGGGGTGTTTGGAACATAACTTAACAACAGACAGCCACAATGACAGAGGACAGAGACATCGTTATGCTAGCAGGGGACTTCAAAGGTCATGTTGGACAGCTCCAGGATGGATACACTGGGGTTCATGGTGGGCACGGTTATGGCTCAAAAAATGAAGGAGTGAGGCTTCTTGAATTTTGTGATGCAAATGCACTAAACATTTGCAAAACTAACTTCCATAAACCTACCAACCACCTAATAACATACAAATCAGGCGAGCACATAAGCCAGATTGACTTCCTGCTAGTTAGACAGTGAGACAGACTGATGGTGTCAAATACTAAGGCATACCCCGGGGAAGAATGTACCCCAGAGCATAGGTTAGTCGTTAGTGACATCTCAGTAAGCAAGAGACAAAATGAGACATCAGGAAAGTGTGGAAAAGAAAGCTCTGGAAGCTAAAAGATCTTTCATTAAAATATAAATTTAGGAAAGCCCTTCGAGACGTGTATGACGAAAAAGAAGACGATTTAAAGTTGTATGACATAGATGATAACTGGAATGTCTTACATGACAACTTACTGCAGGCTACTGAAGAAAGTTGTGGCTGGAGCAGAGCTCCAACCAGACAGAGAGTGACCTGGTGGTGGAACAGCATGGTAGATAGGGCCATTGGAGACAAAAGATTAGCATGGAATGCTTGGAAAAACGGTGGGAGTAGAGAAGGATACACAGCCGCTAAGAGAGAAGCTAAACATCAGGTGTACTGAGCATGCAGGGAGACTGAGAGTAGGAGGTTTGCCAATGTTCTGTGACGGGAAGATCAGAGACGTCCAGTGTTCCGCATTGCAAGGCAGTGTGTGAGTGTAAGTCAGGATGTTGTTGGAGATAAGTGTGTCCGGAATGATGCCGGTGTACTTAGAATGATCAGAAAAGTAGGCCTGGAAATGTCATTATGAGAGACTGATGAATGTTGAGAGCAAATGGGAGAGAGAGAAATTACCCCCAATAGACTCGACAGAGGGACCAGCTATTGAGATTGACGACTATAGGGTCCAAGAGGCAATTAAGGAAATGAAGAATGGTAAGGCTGCTGGACCGTCGGGGATAGTTGCTGAGATGCTGAAGGCATCAGGGGATGTAGGCACTAAACTGGTTGCAAGCATCATTAATCAGGCTATATATGGTGGTGTCATACCCAAAGACGGTGCAGCAGTATTCTCATAAATTGCTACAAAGGTAAAGAGAGGAGCAATTATAGGGGCACAAAGCTGATGGATCAAGTTATGAAAGTGACAGAAAGAATATTAGCACAACTAATTATAGAAAGGGTCAAACTAGATGAGATGCAGTTTGGTTTTGAGCCTGGGACAAGTACAGCAGATGCCCTCTTCTTAGTGAGGCAACTACAAGAGAGGTTCTTAGAGAAGAAAAAGCCACTATACTTAGCTTTTGTTGACCTAGAGAAGGCCTTTGATAGGGTACCCCGATCTGTCATCTGGTGGTCCCTAAGAAAACTAGGTGTAGAGGAATGGCTTGTGAGGACAGTGCAAGCTATGTACAGGGGTGCTGTCAGTAAAGTGAGAATAGGAATGGAGTTTAGTGAGGAATTCCAGATACAAGTAGGAGTTTGGTCCTCAGCCCGCTCTTGTTCATTATAGTTCTCCAAGCCATAACAGAGGAGCTTAATACTGGCTGTCCATGGGAACTTCTCTATGCTGACGATCTGGTTCTTATAGCAGAATCAGTAGAGGAGCTAGAGAATAAATTCTGGCTATGGAAACAGCAGTTAGAATCAAGAGGACTGAGAGTGAAGATAGCTCAGACAAAAGTGTTGAAGTGTTGATAAGTAGAAGAGAGGACAATACTCTGATTTCATCAGAGAAATGGCCATGTTCGATATGCAGAAAAGGAACTGGCATAAATTCTATAAAATGCACACAATGCAGATCTTGGGTACATAAGAGATGTAGTGGGATAGCAGGCAAACTAACAGGTAGGGAAAACTACGTATGCAGTAGATGTACAGGGAAATTTGACAGTAGTAATTGCAGTGATAGACATATCTTTCAAATGCAGGTGGGTTCTATGGAAGTGGTTGATAGTTTCTGGTACCTAGGTGATCATATTAGCATGGGAGGGGGGTGTTCCGAGGCCATAGTATCTAGAATAAGGATGGGTTGGAAGAAGTTTAGGGAGCTGCTTCCTCTGTTGACAAAGAAGGGTTTCTCCCTGCATACGAAAGCCGGTTATATGATGCCTGTGTGAGATGTGCGATGCTGCATGGTAGTGAGACATGGGCAGCAACTGCAGAGGATATGCGACGGCTGGAGAGAAATGAAGCAAGCATGCTTCGTTGGATGTGCAATGCCAATGTACGTGAACGACCAAGCATAGATGAGTTGAGAAAGAAACTGTGTATAAGAGGGATAAGTTGTGGTGTGCAGGAGAGAAGACTGAGATGGTATGGACATGTGATGTGCATTGAGGATGACCGCTGGGTAAAGAAGTGCCTAGAAGTCCCAGTGGAGGGAAGATGCAGTGGAGGAAGACCTCAGATCGCTGAAGCTCACAGAAGAGATGGCGAAGGACTGTGACAAGTGGAAAGATGCTGTGCTGAATAGGACCCTTCTCACCCTTGCAAGCAGGGAAAAGTGGACATAAAATGATGATGATGATGATGAATGCAAGAATAAGGAAAGGGCTTTAAGCAAAAACCAGAAAGGGGTTACAAATATTTTAGACTATGATGGTAATTGGACATTTTGAAAATAGAATCAGAAACTTTATTGACATCAGAAAATAGTTTAATAATAGGGTATATAAACCCACAAAAGAGAGAAAAAGGGGGCATAAATGCATGTTGTTTTTCTGTTATGGAGGGATATGCAGGGATCGATTTATCTGGGAAGGCTGTGTGGGTGATTGGCTTGGATCCCCCCTCATGAAACACAGCTTCTGCTCTCTCTGAACTGAGCCACTTCTTTCTTTGTCTCCCTCTCGCTCTTCCTGCTTATGTGTGTGTTTATATATATATATATATATATATATATATATATCAGATATTAGTTTAACAATGATAATAAGAATGGTATAGACCCTGCCACGAAAGGTAGTTCACATTGTGTGTACATATATATATATATATATGATGATATAATAGGGTTTAAGTATCATAAGAGAGAAAGAAGCAAAGAGCTACAGAGAGGTGCGATACAGAATACTAAATTCTGACAGCTGAAACATGGTGCACTCAATGTTTGGGTTAGCAGGGTTAAATATTAGAGAGGGGGTTAATATTTAGCGTATGGTTTAAGCAGAGCGGGTATAAGCAAATGAATGAATGAAGGAGTTACAAGCTGTTAAAACAATTCTTTATATAGCTCTTACACGTGTTTCTCCCAGAAGGGCTCTTCAGAGGCAGAAATTCTTATGATTACATCAGTAAGTATAGATACCGTTGAGAAATTATTACTCCAACTTTACGTCACCCTGCATTTTGCCCGAAAAAGTTTAAACACAATGGCGTCGGTGAAAGGGACATAACCCACTAAGGGAAGTGATTATTCAGTGCTAGGCTGTATGTGCCTAAGTTTATTTCAACCAACCCCAGCCAGGGGGGAGGGATTTTTTTAGCAGGGTGAGTCTAACTCAGTAAGTATTGTGCAGTGTTTTGGTGGGAAACCGATGGATGGTTGATAGTGTCATTATACACTGCACATTGGTATACCCATTGCAGGTGGGCCAAATTGAGGTGTGATGCAGAAAGCTGTGGAGATATGTTATTCAGGTTCAGGGGACCATCTGTAGGAGTGCTGCAGTCGGTGATCACAATTGATAACCGTTTCAGCCCGACTATTAATGAGTTCCTGGGGTGCTTGTACTATATAGTATAACTCCATTAAGCAGAGCTAGCAATTTTTCCTGAAATTATATGGGGTTGCTTGGTTAACAATTTCCCATTAAGTGGTGTAGCTAATGTTAGATTCAGTTAATTGAGTAATATAATTAGCAAGGCAGGTAGAGAATCTGAGTTTCTTATTTCTAAAGGAGTGGAGATGTGATCTAAATCTAGTCTTGAACTCATTAGAAGTGGCGCCTATGTAAGACCTAGTGCTATTATATCTCGTCACAGTGCATTTATAGATTACGTTTCTAATCAAGGAGTGGCCCTGGAGTGAACAATTTGTTGGGGTTTCGGCAATTGCAGTGTTTTTTGTTGCTATTTCTAATGTGGTGAGGTCCGCTGTTATCATTACTACTATCATTACCATCACCATTGTCGTCATTGTTGCGGTTGGCATTATTATAGTTATAGTCCGGTGGATTGGCAGTATCGGTAGAGGGTCGGATGCCATGCTTTGATGTATAGACTTACGGCCCCTGCTATTCTGAGTTCAAATCCCGCCGAGGTTCACTTTGCCTTTCATCCTTACGGGGTCGATAAAATAAAGTACCAGTAATGCACTGGGTAATTGCTGGCCTTGTGCCAAACGTAGAAACAATTATTATAGTTATAGTCCTGCGGTATGGTGCTATTTCTATTGTTCCTATAATGGCTCCTTCTACAGCTGCTGTTATCGCTGCTATGGTTTCTAACCTAGTCGCCAGCTCCACTATTAGTGCTGCGGTTAGTCTCTATGGTGTTGCTATTGTAGACGTTACTGCTAATACTGTGATTACTGTCCTGGTTTCTATTACTGCTACTACTATGGGCAACGGAATTGTTAAGGTTATCAGGGTAGCCAGATTCACCAATGTTGGCATTATGGGCTGACTTTATTCTATTGAACTTACTGTGGTTGCTAAGTGCTATTATGTCGGCTAAGTTAGGTGTAGTAGAGTAGGATATTTTGACGTTATTCTTGTTGAGGATCTTGTGGTACCTATGGTTAGGTGGGAAGTTCCACTCTAAGCTGTTGAAGAAGATTCTGGGTATGTTAGAGGCTATACTACTAGAGTAGGGGGGAGGGGGAAGGAACCATATGGCATTACACCGGCGTTTCCGTGTCGCCATTGGGCCGGTGTGGTCGTTTAAGCCCTGGTGAGTGTTTCTACTATGGCAGTTGGATTGCTGCCTATTGTGCGCTCTGTTCATATTAGTCCCATGTGCTAACTTACCCCCTGCTGGGCCGACCTGGGTTACCCTATGCTTGCTACTAGGTGCTGGTAAGATACTGTCACCATTATTAAGCCTGTACATGGGGAAATTTTCTAGTAGGCTGTTGTTAATTATATTACCCAAACTAAGTTGGCACTGGTGTAGGGGTCCCCTAGGCCCACCACCCTTGCTGTTATGATGTTGGCCAAGGCTAGTTGCAATACTAGTTTGACCTGTATATTTCCCATTCATTTGCTTATATATATGTATATATACACACACACATGCATAAGCAGGAAGATTGAACGAGAGAGAAGTGGCTTTCCTGATGATTTCCTTCCAATAAAACCATTCTAGTCCTGTAGAAGCCATTTCTATATTAAACATTGTGGTTATATATATATATATGATATATATATGAGTATGTTTGTTGTTATATGCAGGGCCCACCAAACTTGAACTGCACCCTCTCCATCTAAATCTCATCCTGTTATTAGACTAGTTTCTGTAGTTAAAATACAGTGAAAGTTTCTAATTCTATTTTTCAAAATTTAATTTCATAGTTTAATACAAAAGTCCACGATGTGGACCTACTTTTGCCAGACTTTCAAGTTTGTTGCTGTTTATGTTTATCTCTTTAACATTTAAACCGATTGCATTGGGCCAGAATTCTCTCACCTCTTTCTGTTCAAACTGGCTGTAACTGACCACTCATACTGATGTTAAGATATTGTTCTTAAAATAAATAATATCAAAATGTCATAGATTCAATATTTTGTGAGATATTATGTGAGGTAAAGACTTTTCTGTGAAAATACAATAGTATATATAGAGTAATGTAAATGTTATGAGATATTATGTGATGTAAAGCCTTTACTGTGAAAATACAATAGTATATATAGAGTAATGTAAATGTTATGAGATATTATGTGATGTAAAGACTTTACTGTGAAAATACAATAGTATATATAGAGTAATGTAAATGTTATGTGAGATATGATGTGATGTAAAGCCTTTACTGTGAAAATACAATAGTATATATAGAGTAATGTAAATGTTATGTGAGATATTATGTGATGTAAAGCCTTTACTGTGAAAATACAATAGTATATATAGAGTAATGTAAATGTTATGCGATATTATGTGATGTAAAGCCTTTACTGTGAAAATACAATAGTATATATAGAGTAATGTAAATGTTATGTGAGATATGATGTGATGTAAAGCCTTTACTGTGAAAATACAATAGTATATATAGAGTAATGTAAATGTTATGTGAGATATTATGTGAGGTAAAGCCTTTACTGTGAAAATACAATAGTATATATAGAGTAATGTAAATGCTAAAGGGTTAAATTATCACTAGTTTGAAGGATTGACTTGGGGCTAAACAATAACATTAATAATAAACCCCCCCCACCCTAACCCCACACTAATCTTAAGGGCTTGCAAAGCCTATAGTCATTATCTCTCTTTGCAAAGCTAATATGTTTTGTTTTAAACTATGGCGTTTTTTTAGTCTTGGGATCTGTCTTCTCTCTTAAAAACCAAATAATATTTGTCTTAGATTTTTTTCTTTTCCTTTCAAAAAGAGTTTTTACTTCGTGCTAGAATGATTTAAATAGGGGTTTGCTTACAAATCTAGGTATTTCAACAGCTTGGTACCCCTTTTTTTGCTTCAACCATGTTATCATAGAGATAGTCTTACCTTTTTCTTCAACTGGTACCTTTTCTCCAACTAGAATTGGCAAATAACTTTATTTTCAAATATTGAATATTTTTTTTCTCTTTCCAAATTTTGTAATTTCTATTTAATAATTTTGCTTTTGTTGTTGAAATTTATATAAAAATTTCAAATATTTCTTTACTAGTCATTTCTAATTTAACCCTTCAGTTACCAACCCAGCCAAAACCAGCTCTGGTTCTATGAAATAAAACCACCCATTATAAACAGTCCCTATTTAACCCTTTAGTTACCAACCCAGCCAAAACCAGCTCTGGTTCTATCAAATAAAACCACCCATTTTAAACAGTCCCTATTTAACCCTTTAGTTACCAACTCAGCCAAAACCAGCTCTGGTTCTATCAAATAAAACCACATATTATAAAGAGTTCCTATTTAACCCCTTAGTTACCAACCTGGCCAAAACCACCCCTGGTTCTATCAAATAAAACCACCCATTTTAAAGAGTTCCTATTTAAATTAAAATCTTCCAACATAATTTTATATAAGAACCTTACATTAAGTTACTATCTTAGTAATGAAATAATTAATAATTTTAGTAAATACCTGAAAATTTTTCATTAGAAATATGGTCATGAAAGGGTTAAGTTGAATTTGGTTTATTTTTGACTTTTTCCTCACTTCTCTTAACTTCTTACACTTATTATTGACTTAACCTTTACTTTATAAGTGCACACAAGTTCTTTATTTACTGCTTCTAACTTGGTATAATGATTGTTACTCTATTAAACTCTAATTGTTAACAAAACAGATGGTCTTTCCGAAACTAGGTTAGCATTTCTGAGACACCAAATTAAGAGCTGAATGGATGTGAAGAAAACTTTCAGACAGATATACTCTTCCAAAAAATCTTGAGTTTGTGTGTGTTATATGTGGTGTATATATATAAGTTGTTCTTTTTTGAATTTTATTATTTTCTCTTAAAGAAAAGAAATGTGAAACCAAAAATTCTTTATTTTTATAGAAATCCAAGATTATATGGAGAATCTCAACATGTAGCACATTGTAAACAGAACTGGCTGCAAAATAATAATAATATTAATAACAACAACAATAATAATAATAATAATAATAATAATAATGACAATAACAACAACACTGCCACCAACAAGCAACAGTCTGAATATATGGATATGTCTGGAAGAAACCAAGAACGGACCAAGCACCAAACAGAATGGACACGTATTAGATCACAGATGTCTGACAGTAGCCGAAGTCTGTATTCTACAGTAAGCTTTGATAAACTCACCAACAACAACAACAATTCTCCTGAAACTTCCCAAAATATTCCACCCAGTTCCTCTCACAATGTAAGTTACCATTATCATGGAATTATTTTATTTATTTATTTAGATTTTTTTCTTTAATGAATTTTATTAATTGGTTTGTTTTTATTAAATAGAGGAAAGAAAATTAATCCAGTTCATTTTTAGTTTTTAACATATGGTTCATCAACACACACACACATATATATATATATATATACACACACATATACATGCACATATACATATAAATATATCCACACACATATGTATGTATATATGTATATGGTGAGTATACATACATGCACACATATGCATAAGTGTATGTATATGGCATGTATAAATACATATATATACAATATATATACGTATGTATATATTAGCTAAGGTAAAAATATATGTACAAAGCTCAAATGAATGATAATAATTATCTACATCCATTTGAGCTTTGTATATCCATAAAATAATAATAATAATAATTATATGTGATAATATATAACTGCCAAGTAGTTTCAGATTAGTTCAACATGTTTATATATTGTATTGGTCAGAAGAAACATGTGGTAGGAACTGAAAATAATTTAAAAGCTAATTTTTCCATCTATATATTTGATTATATATATATATAATCTAGTATGTGTATGAGTGTATGTATATATTTGTTTATGCTACTTGCTATTTATATATATATATTGAGTCATATATATATACTAGCAGAATGGCCCAGTGTTGCTTGGGATTTGCTCTAGGGTTCTTATATATTTGATATATATTTACCCTTATCGAGCCTTGTGAAATAAATACGTTTGTTTATATTTTGTTATTGTGAATGCAAAAATATCTGTACACGAATATATAATTATATATATATTTATATATATATTAAAATAACAGATTAAAGTTTAAGCAAAGAATCGCTGCTTTCACTCTTAACGGGATCTTCTGAAACTAAAAAAATCAATCTGTGAACGCAGAAGTAAATATTTCGAAAGACGTTACACACTCTATATATATATATATATATATATATATATACATACACACACTATATATATACATATACACACACACAATGTTGTAATGCAGACAGCCAGACATACAGACAGATATTATAAGGGTGCAACGTTATATCTATGTATCTATCTAAAAAGAAAGACTAAGAATTATAGAGAGAGATCGCTAAATCGCCTAATGTGGTCCCTAGGGCATTTTGAAATATATTTTGCTCAAAACACTCACAGAACCATAAATATTACATGTGTAAAGTTTGAAAACAATCGGTTGGGTGGTTCTCAAGTTGTACGGAGACAGACAGAGAGACAGACATTCTCTGTTTTAGAAATATAGATATGTCATATATATATGTCTTATCATCATCATCATCGCTTAACGTCCATCTTCCACACTAGCATGGGTTAGACGGTTTTGTTCCATTTGATGCGGAGACCATGTCTCGCTTGTACAGAAGTGTCCCTGGCAGATCTTTTACAGCTGTAGGAAAGGTGTAGGTAGGAACTCCATTCTCTGCCCCATATGCAAACAATGGGTACACATGAGATGTAGCGGGATCTCAGGAAGCTTAATTAAGAATGTAGGCTTCACATGTAGCAGCTGTGCTGGGACAGCAAGCAGCAAACAGCCACAGGAAACAAGTACCACCAATCTCTGGGAGGGCTCTATAGAGACAGTAGACAGCTTCTGCTACCTAGGTGACCGAATTAGCAGTGGAGGTGGGTGTTCAGAAAGTACAATAACTAGGGTAAGAACAGGATGGAAGAAGTTCAGGGAACTACTACCACTGCTTGCTGCAAAAGGCTTTTCCCTCAAAATGAAAGGCAGACTGTATGATGCGTGTATACGAACAACAATGTTACATGGTAGTGAGACCTGGGCGCTGAAGGTGGAGGACTTACGTAGATTAGAAAGAAACGAAGCCTGTATGCTCCGATGGATGTGTAATAGTAATATACACGAACGGCAAAGCGTAAATAAATTGAGAGAGAGACTGAGCATAAGAGGAATCAAATGCTGTGTGCAGGAGAGGCGGATGCGTTGGTATGGACATGTGATGCGTATGAAGGATGACAGCTGCATAAAAAGGTACAGAGCACTAGACGTCATTGGAAACCGCAGAGTGGGCAGACCCAAGAAGACCTGGGATGAGGTGATAAAAGCCGACCTTACCCAATTACACCTCACACGACCGTGACCTCTGGTGTCATGCAGTAATACAGAGTACCCGACCTCCCATGGGTACAAGCTGAAGCATATAGACAATATGCCCCCACAGCCTCCCACTGCAAAGTGGTCATGGAGGTGCCACGGCCAAAAAGCACCCAGCCCACACTGTAAAGTGGACGTGTAGGCGCCACGGAAAAAAGCACCTAGCACTCAGTGTAAATGAGGTTGGTGTTAGGAAGGGTATCCAGCTATAGAAATCAGGCCAAATCAGTTCCTGTATGAACAAGGCATGGTCAGCCGACCAGACACTGCCCACAACAGGACAACCCATCTAACCCATGCTAGCGTGGAAGAACGGACGTAAAACGGTGATGATGATATATATGTTGTATATATATATATATTGTATATATATATATATATGTTCTATATCATCATCATCATCATCATCATCATCGTTTAACGTCCATCTTCCACGCTTGCATGGGTTTGGACGGGAATTTTCCCACTTGAGGCAAGAGTGGTTGTCTTGCTCGCATAGGACTATCTGGATGCCCTTCCTAACACCAACCACATTTACAGTGTGGGGCTGGGAGGTTTTTACCGTGTTGCCTACACGGCCACATTACAGCGTGGACTGTCTGGCGGGTTTTCTACAGCTGGATGCCCTTCCTAACACCAACCACATTTACAGTGTGGGACTGGGAGGTTTTTACCGTGTTACCTACACGGCCACATTACAGCGTGGACTGTGTGTTTTTTTTTTGTCGTGACACCTACACGATCTCATTTGTTTCGGCCTGGATGTTGTGGCACCAACATAACTTTACATTGAAAGGGGTGGTGGGGCGGGGGTATATTTTGTTAGAGATGCCTACTGACTGTAGTAGGTTTTACTTTGTATTTAGGTAAGGCGGGTCTTCTCTATTACTGAATACCGCCAAAGGTCTCGGTCCAGTGACATTGTCTTGGAGAGGTGTAAGTATGTGAGGTCGGAATTTATCAGCTCGTCCCAGGTTTTTCTGGGTCTGCCTACTCCGTGGCTACCATCTATCTTTATTGCCCTGCACTTTGTTATACAGCTGTCGTCTTTCATGCGCATCATGTGACCATACCAACGTAGCCTTCTCTCGAGTAAACAACATCTGATATATATATGTTGTATATATATATATATATGTTGTATATATATATGTTGTATATATATATGTTGTATATATATATGTTGTATATACATATATATATATATGTTGTATATATATATGTTTTATATATATATATTTTGTATATATATATGTCGTATATATATATATGTCGTATATATATATATTTTGTATATATATATATGTATATATATATATATATATGTCGTATATATATATATGTCGTATATATATATATGTCGTATATATATATAAGTCGTATATATTTATATATGTTGTATATATATATATTTTGTATATATATATATTTTGTATATATATATATGTATATATATATATATATATGTCGTATATATATATATGTCGTATATATATATATATGTCGTATATATATATATATAAGTCGTATATATATATATATATGTTGTATATATATATATTTTGTATATATATATACAACAGGGGTGTTAAGGTTTGGTGCAGGGTGACCCGGCGTGAAAACCGTAAACTGGGTCACCCTGCACCAAACCTTAACACCCCAGCAGGCAGGCGCTGCAAAAAAATCCGGAAACTAATCATGCATCCCAGACCCGGCATGAATCGACCCCGGCGGGCAGGCGCAGCAAACAAACATCTGAAAACTAACTATGCACCCGTGACCCTGCGCGAATTGACAATGGTAAAGCAGTAACCACAAAGTAATAACGGGTAAAAGTTGACTGGGGAACACTGCCCTAACACCGGCTAGGCTGATCTCTCTTGACCTACTGCAAAATCAATACATGGTTTGTACGAAGAATGAACTGGAATGTGAACTTATTTCTAAAAATCCATTCTGGGTCATGTAAGAAACGCTTTTTAGTTTTTTATGCCCTTGAGAAGCCCATCCGGGCGAAACATACGTAGGTGCTGTTTTAAATAAACATGTTTTAACGGTTTGTTCTCCTTTATATACTTCTCCACGTATATATATATGTCATATATATATATATATATGTGTCGTATATATATATATGTATGTCATATATATATATATATATGTGTCGTATATACATATATATATATATATGTGTGTCGTATATATATATATATATATATCTGATCATATATATATATATCTGATCATCTGATATCGTATATATATATCTGATCATCAGATCAGACCAAGGAAATAATGTTTCTAATGGTCTTTCTATTACTGATACTATCTGTTGCTCACAACTCCTCACAGAAGAAAAGAGCTGATCATCAGATCTAAAAATTAAATTAAATTAGGGGACATGTCCGAGTCATGCGCCATATCCACCATAGAATAAGCTCAAAGAATAGATGAATAGATCCGAGCATTTTATATCAACTAGAAATTGATTGACATATATATATATATATTTAAAATAAATATATGAAACAATCACAGGGGATAATTTGTAAAGTGTGTAAGCACACACAGCTAGGTAGGTAACTAATTAAAGTTTAACTAGAACTTCAAATATTACCTTTTAAAATTGATTAACCTTCCTTGTATATATTTCATTAAGGAAATATATTTCACCATTAATCCGTAAAGTGACAGTAGTCAAATCCCGGATCTTCACCAAGGGAGAAGATTTAACTATCTGTGTTTACACATCCAATACAAATCTGCGAATGACCCATCGCATGTGTTGCATTTTTAAAAACTACACACATCGTGCCAGCGTCATCCCAGTGGCGTGAATAGGGTTATTGACAGCTAGAAATAGCAGCCGAGTCCTTTCAACTGAGTTAGCTCTACAATTAAGGGGCCGTGTATATATCCAAAATTAAATTAAATTAGGGGAAATGTCCGAGACATGCGCCATATCCACCGTAGAATAAGTTCAAGGATTCCAATGAATAGATCCGATCATTTTAAATCAATTAGAAATAGATTGACATATATATATATATTTAAAATAAATACATGAAACAATCACAGGGGATAATTTGTAAAGTGTGTAAGCACACACGGCTAGGTAAGTAACTAATTAAAGTTTAACTAGAACTTCAAATATTACCTTTTAAAATTGATTAATCTTATGGCACATGTCTCGGACATGACCTTTAATTTAATTTAATTTTGGATCTGATGATCAGCTCTTTTCTTCTGTAGGAGTTGTGAGCAACAGATAGTATCAGTAATAGAAAGACCATTAGAAACATTGTTTCCTTGGTCTGATCTGATGATCAGCTCCTTTCTTCTGTCAGGTGTTGTGACTGACAGATAGTATCAACAATAGAAAGACGAATAGAAACATTGTTTCCTTGGTCTGATCTGATGATCAGCTTTCTTCTGTCAGGAGTTGTGACTGACAGATAGTATCAACAATAGAAAGACCAATAGAAACATTGTTTCCTTGGTCTGATCTGATGATCAGCTCCTTTCTTCTGTCAGGAGTTGTGACTGACAGATAGTATCAGTAATAGAAAGACCAATAGAAACATTGTTTCCTTGGTCTGATCTGATGATCAGCTCCTTTCTTCTGTCAGGAGTTGTGACTGACAGATAGTATCAGTAATAGAAAGACCAATAGAAACATTGTTTCCTTGGTCTGATCTGATGATCAGCTCCTTTCTTCTGTCAGGAGTTGTGACTGACAGATAGTATCAACAATAGAAAGACCAATAGAAACATTGTTTCTTTCATCTGATCTGAGGATCAGCACCTTTCTTCTGCCAGTAGTTGTGACTGACAGATAGTATCAGTAATGGAAAGACCAATAGAAACATTGTTTCCTTGGTCTGATCTGATGATCAGCTCTTTTCTTCTGTCAGGAGTTGTGACTGACAAATAGTATCAACAATAGAAAGACCAATAGAAACATTGTTTACTTGGTCTGATCTGATGATCAGCTTCTTTCTTCTGTCAGGAGTTGTGACTGACAGATAGTATCAGTAATGGAAAGACCAATAGAAACATTGTTTCCTTGGTCTGATCTGATGATCAGCTCTTTTCTTCTGTCAGGAGTTGTAACTGACAAATAGTATCAACAATAGAAAGACGAATAGAAACATTGTTTCATTGGTCAGATCTGATGATCAGCTCCTTTCTTCTGCCAGGTGTTCTAAAAAGTAAGACCACAGTAAATATAGCTTTAGTTAAACTATATACAAAATACCAACAAGAAGTGATTTGTTGGATAACACACATTGACAAATGTATTAAAGAGTGATCTGCCCCTGAATATCAGGTTGTGTTACCTTACTCACCAGAAGTCTATATTTCTGCTGACCAGTTAAATAACAGGACTGCAGTAGATGAACACCACTAACTGTTTGTCTTTTACAAGATCACAGACAATACTTTACAAAGTTTTCGTTTGCATGGCAAGTAGGAAACATGGAATGTTACTTTGATAAAAGTGTTCTCAATGTGTTGAACATTCTTCCCATATTTAGCATAATCTTCATTTTATTCTTAGTTTTAATTTCATAGTATTACTGCAAATTGTTCACATTCATTGGTTGCCGACCGAGAACTGTTCGAATACTAACATCACGCTATCATTGACTTACCATAATATTTCTAATGTAGTTTCTCATATTACACATGTTTTTCTGTACTCTGTTTCACCGACAGACAACTGTGGTGCACACATGTTTGTACTCTGTTGCACCGACAGACAACTGTGTTGCACACAACATGTTTTTCTTGTGGCAACAGAAATAAATCAAGGAAGAAATACTTGCAAATGTAAAAGTTGTAGCAAGCGTCTCATTCTACCACTTGATTCAAAACCAAATAATAAAAAGCACTGGCTATATTTGTATTTGGCAAGTTTTATATGAGATATACTACATGTACTGCTAGTTGTTGGGGTGCCACTGATACAACCAGTTGATGGGGTTCCACACTAGATGTGTCACTGGTACAGCCAGTTGTTAGGCTACCACTCTAGATGTGCCACTGGTACAGCCAGTTGTTAGGTTACCACTCTAGATGTGCCACTGATACAACCAGTTGATAGGGTTCCACACTAGATGTGTCACTGGTACAGCCAGTTGTTAGGCTACCACACTAGATGTGCCACTGGTACAGCCAGTTGTTAGGCTACCACTCTAGATGTGTCACTGGTACAGCCAGTTGTTAGGCTACCACTCTAGATGTGCCTCTGGTACAGCCAGTTGTTAGGCTACCACTCTAGATGTGCCACTGGTACAGCCAGTTGTTAGGCTACCACTCTAGATGTGTCACTGGTACAGCCAGTTGTTAGGCTACCACTCTAGATGTGCCACTGGTACAGCCAGTTGTTAGGCTACCACTCTAGATGTGTCACTGGTACAGCCAGTTGTTAGGCTACCACTCTAGATGTGCCACTGGTACAGCCAGTTGTTAGGCTACCACTCTAGATGTGCCACTGGTACAGCCAGTTGTTAGGCTACCACTCTAGATGTGTCACTGGTACAGCCAGTTGTTAGGCTACCACTCTAGATGTGCCACTGGTACAGCCAGTTGTTAGGCTACCACTCTAGATGTGCCACTGGTACAGCCAGTTGTTAGGCTACCACTCTAGATGTGCCTCTGGTACAGCCCGGTGTTGTGGTGCCACACTAGATGGCCAACGGTATATCCAAATGTTGGGGGTTCCAATGACTGACTGTATCTAGGGTGGCATCCCTTCA
>OZ024744.1:117146924-117228211 GCA_964016885.1 Eledone cirrhosa
ACAGTGTAAACCTACTGACACTCGATGGGATGTTACGGTTCAGCCCAGTTTCTTGTTAACCTATTGACAGTGTAAACCCACTGACACTCGATGGGATGTTAGGGTTCAGCGAAGTTTCTTGTTAACCTATTGACAGTGTAAACCCACTGACACTCGATGTGATGTTAGGTTTTAGCCCAGTTTCTTGTTAACCTATTGACAGTGTAAACCTACTGACACTTGATGGGATGTTAGGGTTCAGCCCAGTTTCTTGTTAACCTATTGACAGTGTAAACCCACTGACACTTGATGGGATGTTAGGGTTCAGCCCAGTTTCTTGTTAACCTATTGACAGTGTAAACCCACTGACACTTGATGGGATGTTAGGGTTTAGCTCAGTTTCTTGTTAACCTATTGACAGTGTAAACCTACTGACACTTGATGTTATGTTAGGGTTTAGCTCAGTTTCTTGTTAACCTATTGACAGTCTAAACCGACTGACACTCGATGGGATGTTAGGGTTCAGCCCAGTTTCTTGTTAACCTATTGACAGTGTAAACCCACTGACACTCGATGGGATGTTAGGGTTCAGCGAAGTTTCTTGTTAACCTATTGACAGTGTAAACCCACTGACACTCGATGTGATGTTAGGGTTTAGCTCAGTTTCTTGTTAACCTATTGACAGTCTAAACCTACTGACACTCGATGGGATGTTAGGGTTCAGCCCAGTTTCTTGTTAACCTATTGACAGTGTAAACCCACTGACACTCGATGGGATGTTAGGGTTCAGCGAAGTTTCTTGTTAACCTATTGACAGTCTAAACCCACTGACACTCGATGGGATGTTAGGTTTTAGCCCAGTTTCTTGTTAACCTATTGACAGTCTAAACCTACTGACACTCGATGGGATGTTAGGGTTCAGCCCAGTTTCTTGTTAACCTATTGACAGTATAAACCTACTGACACTTGATGGGATGTTAGGGTTCAGCCCAGTTTCTTGTTAACCTATTGACAGTCTAAACCCACTGACACTTGATGGGATGTTAGGGTTTAGCTCAGTTTCTTGTTAACCTATTGACAGTGAAAACCCACTGACTCTCGATGGGATGTTAGGTTTCAGCCCAGTTTCTTGTTAACCTATTGACAGTGTAAACCCACTGACACTTGATGGGATGTTAGGGTTTAGCTCAGTTTCTTGTTAACCTATTGACAGTCTAAACCCACTGACACTCGATGGGATGTTAGGTTTCAGCCCAGTTTCTTGTTAACCTATTGACAGTCTAAACCCACTGACACTCGATGTGATGTTAGGTTTTCGCCCAGTTTCTTGTTAACCTATTGACAGTGTAAACCCACTGACTCTCGATGTGATGTTAGGGTTCAGCCCAGTTTCTTGTTAACCTATTGACAGTGTAAACCCACTGACACTTGATGGGATGTTAGGGTTTAGCTCAGTTTCTTGTTAACCTATTGACAGTCTAAACCTACTGACACTCGATGGGATGTTAGGGTTCAGCCCAGTTTCTTGTTAACCTATTGACAGTATAAACCTACTGACACTTGATGGGATGTTAGGGTTCAGCGAAGTTTCTTGTTAACCTATTGACAGTGTAAACCCACTGACACTTGATGGGATGTTAGGGTTTAGCTCAGTTTCTTGTTAACCTATTGACAGTGTAAACCCACTGACTCTCGATGGGATGTTAGGTTTCAGCCCAGTTTCTTGTTAACCTATTGACAGTGTAAACCTACTGACACTTGATGGGATGTTAGGGTTCAGCGAAGTTTCTTGTTAACCTATTGACAGTGTAAACCCACTGACACTCGATGTGATGTTAGGTTTTAGCCCAGTTTCTTGTTAACCTATTGACAGTCTAAACCTACTGACACTTGATGGGATGTTAGGTTTCAGCGAAGTTTCTTGTTAACCTATTGACAGTCTAAACCCACTGATACTTGATGGGATGTTAGGGTTTAGCCCAGTTTCTTGTTAACCTATTGACAGTGTAAACCCACTGATACTTGATGGGATGTTAGGGTTTAGCCCAGTTTCTTGTTAACCTATTGACAGTGTAAACCCACTGACACTTGATGTGATGTTAGGGTTCAGCGAAGTTTCTTGTTAACCTATTGACAGTGTAAACCTACTGACACTTGATGGGATGTTAGGGTTTAGCTCAGTTTCTTGTTAACCTATTGACAGTGTAAACCCACTGATACTTGATGGGATGTTAGGGTTTAGCTCAGTTTCTTGTTAACCTATTGACAGTGTAAACCCACTGACACTTGATGGGATGTTAGGGTTTAGCCCAGTTTCTTGTTAACCTATTGACAGTGTAAACCCACTGATACTTGATGGGATGTTAGGGTTCAGCGAAGTTTCTTGTTAACCTATTGACAGTGTAATCCCACTGACACTTGATGGGATGTTATTCCATTGCATGTTTATATCCCTACTGTTCTTGCTGGAACCCATTTCTAGTTGACTGGAGCAGCATGAGATGTTATCCGTAAACCCTTTAGCATTTAAACCAGCTGTATCCTGCCAGAATTCTCTCACCTCTTTCTGTTCAAACTAGCTGTAATTGGCTGCTCATACTTATGTTAATAAGTAATAAATAATATCAAAATCTCATAGGTTCAATGTTATGTGACATAATTATGTGAAATAAAGTGTTTACTGTGAAAATACAATAGTATATATAGAGTAATGTAAATGTTATGTGAGATATTATGGGAGGTAAAGTCTTTACTGTGAAAATACAATAGTATATATAGAGTAATGTAAATGTTATGTGAGATATTATGTAAGGTAAAGCCTTTACTGTGAAAATACAATAGTATATATAGAGTAATGTAAATGTTATGTGAGATATTATGGGAGGTAAAGTCTTTACTGTGAAAATACAATAGTATATAGAGAGTAATGTAAATGTTATGTGGGGTATTATGTGAGGTAAAGCCTTTACTGTGAAAATACGATAGTATATATAGAGTAATATAAATGTTATGTGAGATATTATGTGAGGTAAAGCCTTTACTGTGATAATACAATAGTATATATAGAGTAATGTAAATGTTATGTGAGGTATTTTGTGAGGTAAAGCCTTTACTGTGAAAATACAATAGTATATATAGAGTAATGTAAATGTTATGTGAGATATTATGTGAGGTAAAGCCTTTACTGTGAAAATACAATAGTATATATAGAGTAATGTAAATGTTATGTGAGGTATTTTGTGAGGTAAAGCCTTTACTGTGAAAATACAATAGTATATATAGACTAATATAAATGTTATGTGAGATATTATGTGAGGTAAAGCCTTTACTGTGAAAATACAATAGTATATATAGAGTAATATAAATGTTATGTGAGATATTATGTGAGGTAAAGCCTTTACTGTGAAAATACAATAGTATATATAGAGTAATGTAAATGTTATGTGAGATATGATGTAAGGTAAAGCCTTTACTGTGAAAATACAATAGTATATATAGAGTGGTTTCTTTATTTGCCACTAGGGCACAAAAGGTAGGGACAGATACAAGGGGGGAAGTTTACATATAATTAACGAGTACAAAATTATAACAATGAAATAACAACAACAAACGAAGTCCTCAATAGGGAGGGGGCATTAACATGGGTCGCACACACCCCGGAAAAAATGTGTAACCCTTCTCCTCAGGAGCACAAAGAGTAGGTGCTTCCCTCGTCTCCTCTTTTTCCTCTTCTTTCACCTACAGGCTGATATAGAGAGAAGACCCATTCACTCTGGCCATTCTCCCTACTTTCACCCACCTTTCATAAAACTTGCTGGGGTAGAGCACCTCTCTCTCCATTCTGATCCTTCTTTTAAAATGGTATTTGAAAAAGGGGACCAGTTGTTGGCCGGAGAGAAAGGTGTCTGACCTCAGCCCTTTCAGCCTCGTCCACCAAACAACTTCTTTAGCCATGGCTACCACACAGAGAAAAACCGCCTCTCCTTCGTTTTTGAAAGGGGGAGGCGGTTTGATCGTGACAATGGACTCGGTGGTCAACCGGATTGGTCCCACCCTCGACAGTAGTCGTTCCACATAGCCCCACAGGTCAGCAATGCCTGGGCAGTGTACGAATGCGTGCACAACGGTTTCGTCATCATGCACGCATCTCGGACAGATCTTATTCAAAGGATCTCTACCCAGGCTCCCATGCCTGTGGAGCTTGTCTCGAACGGGTAGAGCCCCTCGGTAGCACTGCCAAGCCAGGGACTTTTGGAAGTTGTCCATCGGTCCAGGGCCAAACGTCCTACCGAACAGACTGGCCAGTTCATCTTCCTCCATGCCTAGAGCTTCTCCGAGAGCATCGTCGCACCTGCTGCGTACCAACCCTCTATAGAATGTCGACGTGGAGTCTCCACTGATTGCCGGGTCCGCTTTCCAGAGGGCCGTGAGCGCCTGGGCACATTCAATGTGCCAGTCGCCCACTTTTCTCGGTCTTTGTTTGACCCAGGATTGCAGCTCGGTGAGCGAGACGAGTCTGGGAAAGGCTTGCCTCACAAACGGGGCCCACACCGGTTGACCGGTGAGGAATACCTGGAGGTACCGTAGCCTTAATGCGTGTTTACGCATCTGTAGCCACGGCATCCCCAGCCCTCCTTTCGAAGGGTGTTGACAGCAGATGGATCTCCTCACCAAAGGGGTCCGCTTGTTCCAAAGAAATTGGAACAGCGCACACTCCATTTTGGCGTGTCTTTTCACTGGGCAAGGCACGACGGTCAAGCGGTAGTAGATGACGGATACTATATAAGTATTCGCCACCTCCGCTCGACCTTTCAGGGATAGTTTGCACTGGGCCCACTTCTGGGTGAGTGCAAACACCCTGGCCGTTACCTCGTTCCAGTTTTTCTCCACCTGGAGGTCTGGTCCGAACCAGACCCCAAGCAGCTTCACCGGGCCCTCCGTCCAGCGTCCGACGACGTCGTTGGAGGGCATCGGTTTGCCTCTCCATGTTCCGAGTTGCAAACCGACGGACTTGTCCCGGTTCAGCTTGGCTCCTGTAAACCTTTCATATTCCTCCAGTAAGGTGCCGATCTCACCGATTTGCGAGGTTTTCGACACCATTACTGTCACGTCATCGGCGTAGGCCGACGCCGCTTTCTGCAATCCCGGTTCCAAAGGGATGCCCTGCAACCGCTCCAACTTCCGCAGTAGTGGCTCAAGAGCCAGCACATACAGTAGGGAGGAGAGAGGGCATCCCTGTCGGATGGATCGCATGATTTGGAACGGCTCCGAGAGGTGGCCGTTCACCTTGACCCTTGAGCAGACGTTGCTGCTGTGCATCGCAGCAATCCAACCCCTGAAAACGGGTCCGAAGCCTGCCGCCGCGAGCACCGCATCCAGGTAACGATGGTCAACCCTATCGAAAGCTTTAGATTGATCCAAGTTGATCAGGGCCCCACCAAAGCCGGGTTCATTCCCTACCCTCTCTATGATGTATCGCATAAGGTGGAGATTGTCGTGAATGGACCTGGACGGGATTGCGCATGTCTGCGCTTCTCCCACCAGGTTTCCAACGACAAGCGCCAACCTCTTCGCTAACACCTTGGCCAAAATCTTTAACTCTGTATTTAGCAGAGTTATGGGCCTGAAGTTACTTATGTCATCCCCCTTGTTCTCATCCTTCCTCACCAGCGTAACTACGCCCTTGGTCACAGAACTGGGAATTCTCCCGTTCTGCTGCCAGTTGCAGTAGACCGCTTCGAGGATATCGGAGAACAAGTCCGGCATCGCTACATATAGCTCGTATGGTAGACCATCGAGACCCGGGGATTTGCGTTTGCCGCATTGGCTCAGCGCCGCCCCTATCTCAGCAGCTGAAATCGTCCTTTCGCAGGACTTCGCCTCCGCGTCTGAGAGGCGCGGCAGACCGTCGAGGTATGGATTGAAATCCATAGTCTCACCCGGCGCGCCGCCCCTCTCGAACAGTCGTGCAAAGTGCCGCTGAAAGGCCGCACACATCTGCCCAGGTTCAAGGATCACACGCCCATCCTGGTCCTTCAAAGACCGAATCGTGGACTTGTTCCCACTTTTTGCCTCTGTCACTCGGGCCCAGCTTACAGCTTTGGCTCCCTCATTACCCAGAGCACGTATTTTACTCCTGACAACGCAGCCTTCATGCTTCACCTCAAAGAACTGGTCTAAGGCTATTCTTGATGCCAGCACGCCGGCTACATTGCCACTCCTAATCGCCTCTTCTACTCTATCTACTAATTCCCTTTCCGTCTTGTTCCTATCCCTTGCTAATTCCTGACTAAAACCTATCGATTCTATTCTAATTGCTCTCTTAAGAGAGCTCCACCACCTGTTGTTGACAATTGCCCCTGTCAAACTCTGCTTAACTAACGTGCTAATCCGTTTACTGTAAGCTTTGCTTCTCGGTAAGGACAAGTTCAGCTTCCAGTAACCGGGTCCCTGTCTATGGGTTCTATCAAGGTTGGCTATGCAGGTCACTAACTTGTGATCCGAATAGTCAACCATGAACATTTTTGGACAGCTAAATGTGTCCCTATCGTTCTCTCTAACTAGGACCCTATCTAGGTACGACCTAGATGTTCCACTGCGATTGGTCCACGTCCATAGTGGTACAGTCGGAAAATCTAGTCGATATCTATCGACCAGGTCAAATCGGCCGATTAACCTTTTGAGGCTTTTACACCCCCCTCTATTGGCACATGCCCCTACATAGTCCCAACGTGCATCCAGGATACCATTCCAGTCTCCCACTAAAAGCAAGGAGCGGGACGTTCCCAGAAAAGTTTCCAGACGTTGGAAGTATTCCGGCCGCGCTGCCCAAAAGGGGGCGTACACAGCTATTAGTCTAAGGGCTCCACTTTCACTACTGTCGACGTCTAAAACCACCAGTCGACCCTCCGGGTCCAGGTGCACCTTCTGTATGGCGAGGCCCAGGTGTTTTCGCAGCAGAACGACAACTCCACCCCCACCCCCCGGTTGACAGAGAGATGCGAAGATCTCAAAGTCGTCGAAGAGGGGCGCCAGTTGGTGCTCGCTGCTGATCCTGGACTCGCAAATAGCCATTACATCCATTCTATGCGACCTGAGATCGTTTAAAAGTTTGCCTTGTTTCCAAGACAGTCCCAGGCCACGTACATTCAGACACCCAACTCTTATATCAGCCATGTTGGTTAAAAGAGGAAGGACCTACCTGTTCGGCTCCTGAGGAGCAGGTTGCACAATATCCATGGGCGTATTGGAGGGGTTGTTTGGTGGGGTGTTGTTCTGTGGTGGAGTGGGGGTGTTTGGTGAGGTGTGGGTGGGGAAACGTTTCAAGAGGACGCGGTTATAGGGTCGAGTACATGTTTTCCCCACGTCCTCAGGAAAGTTCTCTCTTAGTTTTGCATAGGTGTCCATTGGGAGCCTTATCATTTTTAAATGCGGTTTGTTGGCCGCGCTTGCAAAGAATTGCCCTTCAGTTTCCACCAAAGGGTCTTTGTGTATTGTTTTTACTAGTTCTTTGTTATTTGTGTTAATGTATGTATACTGTTTTATTTGTGTTGTGTTTGTTTGTTGTTCTTGTGTGTGCTTACGTTTTGTTGTATGTGTTATGTTTTGGGGTGGGGCGGATTTTGTTTGTTCTGCTTGTTTTGTTTTTGTTGGTGGTTGTGTGTTTGTTTCGTTTATGTTCGAGTGGTGCTTTCTTTTTTTCCTTTTTACAGGTTGGAAGGGTTCCCCCTCTTCGTCACTAGGTGCCGTTTCCGCTGGGTCCTCGTCCGTGCTGTCGGGTAGTGGTGTATTTTGGGGTTTTGTTGTATTTGTGTGTGTTTTGGGAGTTGTTTTGGGTGGGGCCGTGTCTTGTGTTATTTTTCCGTGTTGTTTTTGTTGTTGTTGTGGTGGCGGTGGTGGTGTGTGGGGTGTAGGCAAAAGAGCCTTTTTTTTTGTCAATTGAGGACAAGCAGCCCTTAGATGACCCCTGCTTGAACAGTAGTAACATATGGGCCTCCTACCCTCGGCTGAAATATATATAAATGTTTCTCCATCGAGGGACACCCTCTGTGGTATTCTAGCTATTCGTTCTGGTCTCATTTGGACCAGAACCTCCACGCTCAAACCGCCGAAAACGTCTGTGGTGACTTCTCCTACTGAGAGGATTCCGTCCTCGTCTTCTAAAAATCCTGTTAGTACCCAGGAAATGCATGCATTTGGCCGGATTCCGGAGACCCTTATCTTCTGCGTTCTTTTCCCTAAATATGTGGGGAAAAATGTATGTAGCTTGGAAACAATTGGTGCCACAGAGTATTTCCTGGCCGTCAATTGATCCTTCATTAGGACCGTTATATTCCCATAGAGTGGCCCTTTTTGTATGAACGATATATCACTCCACACATTTTTTAGGACCAGCTCAATCTCTTTTTGGGATAATTGAGTTGGTTTCCTTGTTATGTTGGAAATTGTTCTGAAAGATATCGTTCTTAGCGTCGTGTCTCTTTTGATTTCTTGTGGGGAGGTGATTGTGAAGTCTCCTCCTTCTTTGAAAGTTACATACTGTTTCGCTTCCTTCATCTTTTCTCTCAGAGTTGTAATGTCCAGTTGCTTGCAGGTTTGTGTTTTCCGGACCGCCTGTGCAAAGGAGGCACCAGTAGTGGGTTCGCTTTGTTTGGTGTTATCGTTATTTTTTCCTTGGTTGGTGTTGTGACTATTGCTGTTATTGTCGTTGTTGTTTTTGTCTGCGTTTATGTGACTTTCTGGGTTTTCACCCAATTTTACAAATTTTTCTTTTAATTCCGTGTTCCATGTTTCTTTTGCAGAAGTGAGGAGGGAAGACTTAGAGCCTTGTGCTTCTAGCTTCTCTGTATCACCTTTCTTAGGGGGCGTGGCTTTCACGTTAGGATGAGATGTGAAAATTCCGTCCATTTCAATTAGTTTGCCGTAATAAATTTTTAACTGGAAAATTCGCCCCAAAAAGGGGCGAAAATAAATAAACTCAAAGTTTGACGACCAAGGCAAGGGGTTAACGTATATTACAGTATAAAAAAATTAATCAAAACTCACTTTTTGAGTAAGTAAATCCGACTCGGTAGCCGAGCTTGTTCACACACGTCAACACACGTCTCTCGTATACGAGATGTTATGTGAGATATTATGTGAGGTAAAGCCTTTACTGTGAAAATACAATAGTATATATAGAGTAATGTAAATGTTATGTGAGATATTATGTTAGGTAAAAACTTTACTGTGAAAATACAATAGTATATATAGTGTAATGTAAATGTTATGTGAGGTATTTTGTGAGGTAAAGCCTTTACTGTGAAAATACAATAGTATATATAGAGTAATGTAAATGTTATGAGATATTATGTGAGGTAAAACCTTTACTGTGAAAATACAATAGTATATATAGAGTAATGTAAATGTTATGTAAGATATTATGTGAGGTAAAGTCTTTACTGTGAAAATATAATAGTATATATAGAGTAATGTAAATGTTATGTGAGGTAATTATGTGAGGTAAAGCTTTTACTGTGAAAATACAATAGTATATATAGAGTAATGTAAATGTTATGTGAGATATTATGTGAGGTAAAGCCTTTACTGTGAAAATACAATAGTATATATAGAGTAATGTAAATGTTATGTGAGGTAAAGTCTTTACTGTGAAAATACAATAGTATATATAGAGTAATGTAAATGTTATGTGAACACACCTGTGATGAGTGTGACTCTAACACACCTGTGATGAGTGACTTTAACACACCTGCAATGAGTATGTCTTTAACACACCTGTAATGAGTGGGACTTTAACACACCTGTGATGAGTGGGACTTTAACACACCTGTGATGAGTGGGACTTTAACACACCTGTGATGAGTGGGACTTTAACACACCTGTGATGAGTGGGACTTTAACACACCTGTGATGAGGTGATGAGTGTGACTTTAACACACCCATGATGAGTGTGACTCTAACCCACCTGTGATGATGTCCCTCTTTCAAAGCTAATGACCTACACCAGTAGAGGTGGTGTGTAATGACCATAAAAACATGTCCTAATGCAGTACGAAGTGTTCAGTTTAATATTTGATTTGATTTTAATAAAAGTTTGCATAGTTTATAAGTAATATTAATATCTATTTTATTCCAGAAAATAAATTTAGAAAAGAAACATTCGCTGCTTGCAAGGTAATTATATATTTTAAAAATATATTATATATATATCATCATCATCATAATCACTGTTTAAGATCTTCTTTCCATGTTAGCATGGGTCAGACAGGTTATATATGTTATGAGATTCAAGTCTGGCCAGATGCCTGCACTAATAGGACTGCATTTTGGCCGTTATTTTTTTCTTTACAGCTGGATGCCCTTCCTAACACCAACCAGGCTTACAGTATATATATATATATATCTTCTTTTTCTTTTTCTTCTTTTTCTTTTTCTTCTTTTTCTTCTTTTTCTTCTTTTTCTTCTTTTTCTTCTTTTTCTTCTTTTTCTTCTTTTTCTTCTTCTTCTTCTTCTTCTTCTTCGCCCCTCTCCTCCTCCTCCTCCTCCTCCTATGTATTCCTGGGAGAGTTATGGGGGCACAGTCCCCAAACACTCCTTCCAGCAGGTCCTGTCAGAAGTAACCATCTCCAACTGATCAGGCAGGCTGGATCCCCAAGTAAACCCGCCAAGTAGGATATATTCACATAGTAATTCAACGACCCATGTTCCACACTATATGGTTCGGTAACGACATGGTGTGTATCATATATAATCAACTTCTCTTATTCCAAAGAATTCTCTTGCCTATCAACGAATTGTAATTATTCCAGTATTGGTTAATAATTAATGTTGTTTCTTGAATTCCAGAAACCATGGTTGTGGCACTTTCTAAGTAAAACCAACTTAATTTAGTCAATTTAACTTATTTCCCCCACCCCACCGTAATTTTGGCGTAAGTTTAACATATTTAATTATTTCTTTGAGTGGATTTATTGATTAATCTTATTCTTTCTTTGAGGTGTCTAAGTATTAGAGACAGTTAACTTTATAAATTGAGGTTACATATATATGCATATATATATATATATATATGAGTATATATATGTATGTAGGCTTTCCTGATGATTTCCTTCGAATGAAACAGTTCTAGTCCTGTAGAAGCCATTTCCATATTAAATATATATATATATGGAAAAGAATGAAATGAAATTTCATTTCTCACTCTTAGTTTTCATATTTAGGATCCTGGGATGGGGGGGGGGGAGACCTTTCTATTTCAGCTTCCTGTCTTATACTGTCCCTTTTTTTTCAACATTTACCCTCTCACCCTATTTCAGCTAACACCAGACATGTTTTACAGAAACCTACTTCATCATTCAACACACATTTATATAAAAACTGTTCTCTTAGACTGACAGATGGTTTTAACAACTGTTGTAGCTTTTAACACACACACACACACACACACACACACACACACATTTGTACATATCTGCAGACTTTCACACAAGCAGATACATATGCAAATACACAAACACATATATGTACACATGGAGGCACATGGCTTAGTGGTTAGAACATTGGCCTTGCAATCGAAAGGTTGTGAGTTCAATTCTCAGACCGGGTGATGTGTTGTTTCCTTGAGCAAGACACTTTATTTCACATTGCTCCAGTTTACTCATTTTTAGAGAGAACCCTTTAGCGGCCAATAGTGGTATAAGCTCTCTGAACTTTTTCCATCCCGTTCTGACTCTAGCTACTGTATATATATACGGGAGGCACATGGCTTAGTGGTTAGAGCATTGGCCTTGCAATCGAAAGGTTGTGAGTTCAATTCTCAGACCAGGTGATGTGTTGTTTCCTTGAGCAAGACACTTTATTTCACATTGCTCCAGTTTACTCAGCTGTAGAAATGAGATGATAGGGACTGGGTTCCCTATCATTCCACTGCAAAGTGGACGTGTAGGCGCCACGGCAAACAAAGCACCCAGCCCACACTGTAAATGAGGTTGGTGTTAGGAAGGGCATCCAGCTGTAGAAATCAAGCCAGAATCAGTTCCCATCCCACCCTTGCAAGCAGGGAAAAGTGGACGTAAAATGAAATGATGATGATGATGATGATACATACGTCAAAACAACATTCACTCACACACAATATGAAACACATATATGCATTTTCATGTGTATCATCATCATCATTTTACACCCGCTTTTCCCTGCTTGCAAGAGTGGGACGGGTCCTATTCAGCACAACATCTCTCCATTTGTCACGGTCCTTTGTCATCTCTTCTGTGAGCTTCAGCGATCTGAGGTCTGCTCTCACCACCTCCGCCCATGTTTTCCATGGTCTTCCTCTACTGCGTCTTCCTTCCACCAGGATTTTTTGGCACTTCTTCACTCAGTGGTCATCCTTCATGAGCATATATATATATATATATATATAGAGTAAGGGTAACGGTAAAGGGTAAAGACACCCCTCCCCTAACCTCTTTCAGTCAGAAATGATCATGGAATTTGTACCTAGAAAGTTCCCCCTCCAAGGCACAAGTCAGGCAAGGTTGTTTGTGGAAGACCAGCAGTCACCCATGTATACTAGTCTCTCCCCTCTCTCCATACCACTGATGTTGTCCAAGGGAAAGGTAATGTCCGATACAGCTTGGTACCAGTGACATCACAACTATATATGTACTATATATATATGAAGTGTTTCCAGGAAGGATAAAGGAGAAGGGAGTGCTCTATGTAGGCTACAGAGCTTTTTAGTTATGAAATAAACAACATAAGATAATTATCATTTACCAAAGGTTTCACGAAGACAGATGAGCCTGAATCAGACGTCTGACTTCAATCGTCAGAATGAAATTTTATTTAAAATGGAAGTGAGATATGGATTTCAAAACAGAGTCTAGGACAATTGAAAGTGAGGCTGAAATAAAATAAAGGACATAATGTAAAGGGGAAACTAATAAATGTATATGTATATTTAAACACACCTATATACAAGCACATATACCTATACTCACACACTCACACATACGTACATGTGTGCCTACATGCACATACAAACACACACACATATATACATGCGCTCCTACACCCATACGTACGCACACATGCACAAACACATAAATATACACATATATACATGTACATATATATACATATATATATATATATATATATATACACACATACATATACACACACACACATATGCAAACACACGCACGTTTACACACATGCATGCGCACAGACACACACACATATGGATATATATACACACACATATATACATATATAGATATATAGGCGCACACACACACCCACACACATACATACATGCACACACACACAAACATGCATACATATACTCACACACATACATAAACACATACACAACACACCACACTCACATGCATAACAAGTCGATACAGTTCAGTGGCAGAATTAGCAGACACGAAAAATATTAAACCAAGATCAAAAAATAAAATAAAGACAAAAATGAACAGGCTGACAAAAACAAGAAGATAATAAATTATATATATATATACATACACACATACATATAAGTAAGTACATACATATATATACACACATATACACACACATACACACATATACACACATAACAAGGCCCTTAAGAATAGCGATTTTAATGAACAAATCAAATATATCCTCCTTCTACCACTAAACGCAATAACAGGAAAAGAAAAAAATGATATGGTTTACCCACCTTTCTCTTTAACAGTTAAAACTAATGTAGGAAGAAAATTCCTTGAACTCCTAGACAAACATTTCCCCCAACATCATAGATATAAGATATTTGATAGAAATTTAGTTAAAATTAGCTACTCTTGCTGCCCATCAACGAAATCCAAAATTACCAACTCAAATATAACAAATGCAATACAAAATCTATCGTACATGAGACCAAACTGACACCCATTATAAATAACCAACCAGCCAGGAGTGAGCGATATGTGGACATGACACAAGACAAATTTAAAATCAGGTACTATGCACGTGTTGCTTCATTCAAACACCCTGAGAAAAGAACATCTACCACACTGGCTAATAAAGTGTGGGAGTTTAAAGAAAGAAATATTCCATACTTGATTGATTGGTCTATTTTAGACCACTCAAAAGAATACAAGAAAGGCACAAAAAAATGTTCTTTGTGAATAACAGAAAAGTACAGAATACTTCAAAATCTGAAAACTCCTACCACTTGCCTCAATTTTAAAACAGATCTTCAGAAATTGTCCGCACCTGAAATCATGCATATGGTTTGGACTTAGTGATGGCTTTCCATTGAATGGAGTAGTCTATACTTGAGTCCTTGAGGGACCATACTTGGCTCGCGAGTTTCGTGGATGAATGTCTGTCCGGGTACCTAAAGGTCAATTGGTGGTTTAGGAAGCGTTCCTTAAATCAGCCCTCCGCAATACCCCCAATCGACCTTTAGGTACCCGGACAGATGTTCATCCACAAAACTCATGAGCCACGTATAGTCCCTCAAGGACTCAAGTATAGACTACTCCATTCAATGGAAAGCCATCACTAAGTCCAAACCATACGCAAGGGGCAATCCGTCGTGTGGACTGTGTATTGATGAACGAATAAATATTCTAAAGAGATTACGCAATAGTGATAGCCTAAACATGAGCAATGAATTCTTCACACGTTGTCCACACGTCTGGAAACACCTCTTACATAACTACACAGCTCCGGATTGAATTACAACAACATATTAATTTTCTTATCAACCAGAAACTTTTGGACTTTCGCAGTTATCTCCCTTACACCTCTCACACGCAATTTAGTATTGCCTGTGTGAAGTGATCATTTCTGCGCATGCGCGTTCGTACGGTTGTCCTTCCTGTTCCGTATAACCATGTCCATTAGGAGCTGAGGATCCGCTAAGGTGAAACAATTGTTCTCGGTATGGTGAACTAACTGTTGTATAACCACTTCTACCTAACTCGTCCCATGAACTGAGTGCTCTACCACTATGGATATTACCTTCCAGTGTTCTACCATTATATATCATCATCATCATCATCACCGTTTTACGTCCGTTCTTCCATGCTAGCATGGGTTAGACGGGTTGTCCTGCTGTGGGCAGTGTCTGGTCGGCTGACCATGCCTTCCTCATACAGGAACTGATTTTGGCTTGGTTTCTACAGCTGGATGCCCTTCATAACACCAACCTCATTTACAGTGAGTGATGGGTGCTTTTTTCCGTGGCGCCTACACGTCCACTTTACAGTGTGGGCTGGGTGCTTTTTTGCTGTGGCACCTCCACGACCACTTTGCAGTGGGAGGGTGTGGGGGCATATTGTCTATATGCTTCAGCTTCGGCTTATTCCTGTGGGAGGTCGGGTACTCTGTATTACTGCGTGACGCCAGAGGTCACGGTCGTGTGTCATCGCCTTTGAGAGGTGCAACTGGGTAAGTTCGGCCCACATCACCTCATCCCAGGTCTTCTTGGGTCTCCCCACTCCGCGGCTTCCATTGACTTCTAGTGCCCTGCACCTTTTATGCACCTGTCATCCTTCATACGCATCACATGTCCATATCAACACATTCGCCTCTCCTGCACACATCATTTGATTCCTCTGATGCTCAGTCTCTCTCTCAATTCATTTATGCTTTGCCGTTTGCGTATATTACTATTACACATCCATCGGAGCATGCAGGCTTCGTTTCTCTCTAATCTACGTAAGTCTTCCAGCTTCAGCGCCCAGGTCTCACTACCATGTAACATTGCTGTTCGTATACACGCATCATACAGTCTGCCTTTCATTTTGAGGATATATATATATATATATAAATGTGAATGTATGCATATGCGTATGAGTATGTTTGCATTTATGGCCTCGTGCATATATATGTGTATATATATGTATATATGTGTATGTATATATATATATATATGTGTGTGTGTGTGTATATATATATATGCTTTTAGGTATGTATGTATGTGTATGTACATATGTTTGTATTGTGAGTGAATATATGTGTGTGTGGCGTGAGCCTGTATATATGTGTGTGTATGTGTGTATATAAATATATATGTATGTACATATATACATGTATATATATGTATATATGTGTGTGTATGTAAATATATATGTATGTACATATATACATGTATATATATATATATGTATGTGTGTATGTATGTATATATATATATAATTTATTATTTTCTTGTTTTTGTCAACCCGTTCATTTTTGTCTTTATTTTATTTTTTGATCTTGTTTTTAAAATTTTTCGTGTCTGCTAATTCTGCCACTGAACTGTATCGACTTTTTATGCATGTGTGTGTGGTGTGTTGTGTATGTGTTTATGTATCTGTGTGGGTATATGTATGCATGTGCATGTGTGTGTACATGTATGCATGTATGTATGTGTGTGCGCCTATATATGTATATATGTATTACAGGGGAAAATGCGGGCGCATGTAAAGAAATATTCTTAAATTAATAAACCTAGAAAATTGCACCTGGAAAAGTAAAGGACAAGAAAACTTCTTCTTAAAACTTCTTAAAATATTGCAGCTATAGTATAAATTTGAATAATAAAAAATATTTGATTTAAATATACATAGAAAGTGATAAATTCTAATAATACAGTTGACTCTCTAATTGATAATAATACTAATTTATGATCATTTATTTAATTTTGTGATCCTAATTTACACCATAGTGGTGGGGTCATTAAATAAATATACTTTATTTTACTTTACTAAATGGGACTGAAAAAATGAGTGACAATTATAAACATCAAATAAAACAAAATTTTGGCATGTAAATGACACTAACAATTAATTAATAATTAATTAGGGAGCCAACTGTAATGATAAATAATAACAAATTATAATTGTTTAATAATGAAATTTAAGACCTGTCAGAGATCAAAATAACCAATCTACATTTTTAGGTAGAGTAAAATTAGACTACAATTAAAAATTAAACATTGTCTAATTCAACAGTTCATCTAATGAATTGATGAATTCACTATAATTGATTGATTCACTATAAATGAATAATTGATGAATTGACTTTTACCTAATTTTGCCCCTTGAGATGTTGAATTTTACTATATTATTAAAAAAATCTGTAATACTCATAAAAAGTGCAATTATATGATGCACTGTTTTTGATTTATTTTACTGCATTATTTGATAACTAAATTTTTAAAAATATAATTTGATTAAGAGTGAAAATGTTTAAATATCTTATAACATAAATTAATAAATTGTACATATTAATTATTATTATTATTATTAATTAATTATTGTACAAATTATTGTACAAATTTTATTTTAAAAAGATTAATTTGTATACACCAAGAAAAAAATTAAGTATACAGTAGTCAACTCTCCCTATAAGACAGTCATTTTCCCAGTCCTTTAAAGTGATATTTTTTTAACAATTAACTTATAATTATTTATTTTTAGTTTTATAATCTAAATATTTTTTTTTAAATTTAGACTTTAGCTGCAATATTTTAAGAAGTTTTAAGAAGAAGTTTTCTTGTCCTTTACTTTTCCAGGTGTAATAACTTGTCCTTTACTTTTCTAGGTTTATTAATTTAAGAATATTTCTTTACATGCGCCCGCATTTTTCCCTGTAATCCACTTTTTTTCCAGGCAATGCAAGGATATTAATTAATATTAAAAATATTTATCAACAAATAAGTTAAATAAATAATAATGAATAGAAAGAAGTGCAGATAGGAAAAGTAATCAGGGTGGGAATCAAACCCACGACCTTCGGATTGCCGGTCCACTGCTCTACCGACTGAGCTACCTGACCACAATTCACTATTGCACAATCTATCACTATTTTAATATATTAGAAATTAGAAACAAACTAAGCGTTACTTATGTATGTAGTTCCTTACACTCTTTTGGTCCTCACTTATTTTTATGTAACTTTTTTTCTACTGAACCAAATTTCAATATTTTTATGTCAAAAAGTAGCTTATCTGTCGTCCTATAAAGTGCAGAAAACCGCATCCAA
Source organism: Eledone cirrhosa (assembly GCA_964016885.1). Taxonomy (NCBI): domain Eukaryota; kingdom Metazoa; phylum Mollusca; class Cephalopoda; order Octopoda; family Eledonidae; genus Eledone; species Eledone cirrhosa. The sequence goes on from OZ024744.1 coordinate 117,164,913, forward strand.
TTCTATCAAAAATTGAATTAGTGACAAAGCTTTGAAGGTGTCGCGAGTGACCGAAATGGGACCTTAAGAATATTATACACCTACTACCGTAGGTGTATGATATATGTGTGTGTATATGTATCCATATGTGTGTGTCTGTGTGCGTGCATGTGTGTAAGCGTGCGTGTGTGTGTGTATGTGTATAAATATATATATATATATATATACACAGGGTGCGGACAAAATAACACAGTAGTTTTATTTTTTAAGATTTATTTATCAAACTTGGGTCAGTTTGTCTTCATGACTTGTTCTTTCGATCTCACTTGATAAACCCGCCATTGGATTTAATGACGGCCTCAAGGCAGCCTCGGAACCGGCTACTGGCCTTCATCACTGTCCCCCGACTTAGGCCCCTAAAGGCACTTGTGATCCTGGCCTTCAGATCGTCTTTCGTATTACAGCTAGATCTGTTGGTGTCTCATCCCACTGTGCCCCACACAAAGAAGTCGAGGGGGTTGCAGTCAGACGAGCTGGGAGGCCAGATGTCAGGTGAAGTGTGGTCGACGAATTCTCTGACACCCAGGGTTGGGTCTTTCGGCTGGTATGGCAGGGCGCTGAGTCTTGCTGCCACACGTACGGCCTACCTGCAGCTACCTGGTCAATCCAGGGCTTTACTACCTCACTCACAATGCGGATGTAGCCATCGGTGTTCAGCTTGAGGCCCTCAGGGAAGAAGTGAGGTGGCATGACGTCACCTTGACTGCTGACGACACCTAAGACCAATGTTGTCGCTGGAAACTTTGTCTGCATGACTCTGGGCACGTCTTTGGATGAGACAGCGAGCCACCTGTTGTTCTGGGAGTTGATCTTCTGGTCTTGGCAGAAGTTTTTCTCGTTGGAGAAAAACCACAGCATGTCTGGCTCCAGTGGGTGTTTCAACTTGTTGATCAGCTTTGCGTGCTTCAGTCGCTTTTCTTGCATCACCTTTGACAGAAATTGTCCTTTCCTCATCTTGTATGAAACGTAGCAAATGTCTTCATTTACCACCAGCCTAATGAGCTTTTCATCCACGCCTTTCTCCCTTGCAATGGCACGCATCGACTTGCTAGGTTCATTGTTGATGATATCCTGAACTTCAGCGACGAACTCGGGCGTTCTGAAGGCGTCAGATCGTCGATCATGTGTTTTCCTCTCTGATGTTGCTTCGTAGTCGAATCCTGAATCTTCCAATTCCTTTCTGACCTTTTCCACCATTCTCCTGCTGACGCTGAGAAAGTCTGAAATTTCCTTATTTGTCCTCTCGGCGCGGATTCCAAGAAGAACTCCGTGTCTCTTCCACAAATTTGGAGGTTCAAAATTATTCATAATCAATTATTCTGAAAATAAATAATGGAAATGTAGTCACTGTTTTTATGAAGACAAGAGTGACAACGGAAGTAAAAAAAATTTGCATAAAATTAGCAGTTGACAATTGCGAACAAATATCGTCCACACCCTGTATATATGTTTGTATATATATATATATGTATATATATATATATATATATATATATATATATATATATATATATATATGTATATATATATATGTTTGTATATATATGTATATATAAATATGTATATATGTATGTCTATATGTATATATACATTTATAAAGATAAGTGTCATTTTATTTCTTGTTATATACAAAGTATGTTCAAAAAGTATGTGTAACAACAGTTTGTATATTTGTTATTTATGTGTGTGTATATGTGACTGGCAACGGTTCTCACCTCCACCACATTTAGTATACATGTCCAACGCTTTATGCTAACCACTCCTTCATGAATATATCATAGAACAGACAAGGGGAGGACGGAGGATCCGTAAGCCGCAATGTAGGCAACTCGTCTAGGAAAGCAACCACTCCAAATAAATTGGTGCGGAGTAGAGAAGTCCTCTCAGTCCAGTAAGACAACTTCCCTAGTGCTGGTGGGATGAATAAAAGCACCCAGTCCATGCTGTAAAATGGAGGAGTAGATAGGGCCCCCGAGTCCAGTAAGAAGACCTCTCTAGTACTGGTGACATGAATAAAAACACCCAGTCCATGCTGTAAAGTGGTGCTGGTGTTAGGAAGGGCATACAACCAGTATAATAAAAAGCCAAAATTATGAGCACAACAAATAAGAATTGCAACAACTACGTAAACAGCAATAACACTAACCATGTTAGGGCTGCGCATGGTAGTGGGGTGGCTAGTGAGGCCATGTGTGAGAACCCCACGACCTTCATCAAGCAATCGCACAACAGGAAAAAGAATGGGATGTCGCATCTCAAAGTTGCCACACTTAATGTTGGCACTCTAACAGGTAGATCTGGTGAGATAGTGGAGATGCTGGAGAGAAAGCATGTGGATGTGTGCTGTGTGCAAGAGGTGAGATGGAGAGGTGCCTCTGCAAGACTAATCGCAGGCAAACATCGTAGTTATAAGCTTTTCTGGGTGGGTAATGATGATGGGTTAGGTGGGGTGGGCATATTACTGACTGAGAGATGGATCAATAAGACAATAGAGGTAGTTAGAGTTAGTGATAGAACAATTAAGCTTAGATTAGTTGTAGACAAGAGACTACTGACAATCCTCTCTGCCTATGCTCCCCAGGCAGGCCTAGGTAAAGAAGAGAAAGACTGCTTTTACGAGCAACTTTTACAAACAACATCAATGACAGAGGACAGAGACATTGTTATGCTAGCAGGGAACTTCAATAGTCATGTTGGACAGCTCCAGGGTGGATACACTGGGGTACATGGTGGGCACAGTTACGGCTCAAGAAATGAAGAAGGAATGAGGCTTCTTGAACTTTGTGATGCAAATGCACTAACCATTTGCAACACTAACTTCCAGAAGCCTACCAACCACCTAATTACCTACAAATCAGGCGAGCACATAAGCCAGATTGACTTCCTGCTAGTTAGACAGTGAGACAGACAGATGGTGTCAAATACTAAGGCATACCCCGGGGAAGAATATACCCCAGGGCATAGGTTAGTCGTTAGTGACATCTCAGTAAGCAAGAGACAGAATGAGACATACAGGAAGGGTTGGAAAAGAAAGGTCTGGAAGCTAAAAGATCTTTCATTAAAATATAAATTTAGCAAAGCCTTTCAAGATGTGTATGACGAAAAAGAAGACGATTTAGAGTTGTATGACATAGATGATAACTGGAGTTTCTTGCATGACAACTTACTGCAGGCTACTGAAGAAACTTGTGGTTGGGGCAGAGATTCAAGCAGACAGAGAGTGACCTGGTGGTGGAACAGCACAGTCGATAAGGCCATTGGAGACAAAAGACTGGCATGGAAAGCTTGGAATAATGGTGGGAGTAGAGATGGATACACAGCCGCTAAGAGAGAAGCTAGGCGTCAGGTGTACTTAGCATGCAGGGAGGCTGAGAGTAGGAGATTTTCTAATGTTCTGTGATGGGAAGATCAGAGGCGTGCAGTGTTCCACATTGGAAGGCAGTGTGTCAGTGTAAATCAGGATGTTGTTGGAGATAAGTGCGTCCAGAATCATGCCGATGTACTTAGTGTCACAAATGATCAAAAAAAAGAGGCCTGGAAATGTTATTATGAGAGACTGATGAAATTAGAAAACGAATGGGACAGATAGGAATTACCCCCAGTAGTCCCGACAGAGGGACCAGCTATTGAGATTGACGAATATAGGGTACAAGAGGCAATTAAGGAAATGAAGAATGGTAAGGCTGCTGGGCCATCGGGGATAGTTGCTGAGATGCTGAAGGCATCAGGGGATGTAGGCACTAAACTAGTTACACGCATCATTAATCAAGCTATATATGGTGGTGTCATACCCAAAGACTGGTGCAGCAGTATTCTCATAAATTGCTACAAAGGTAAAGGGGATACTCTAGAGAGGAGCAATTATAGGGGTATAAAACTAATTGATCAAGTTATGAAAGTGGCAGAGAGAATATTAGCGCAACTGATTAGAGAAAGGGTCAATAGCCTTTGTTGCCCTAGAGAAGGCCTTTGATAGGGTAACCCGATCTGTCATCTGGTGGTCCCTAAGGAAACTAGGTGTAGAGGAATGGCTTGTGAGGACAGCGCAAACTTTGTACAGAGGTACTGTCAGTAAAGTGAGGGTAGGAATGGAGTTTAGTGAGGAATTCCAGATACAAGTAGGTGTTCATCAAGGTTCTGTCCTCAGCCTGCTCTTGTTCATTATAGTCCTCCAAGCCATAACAGAGGAGTTTAAGACTGGATGCCCATGGAAACTTCTCTATGCTGACGATCTGGTTCTTATAGCAGAATCAGTAGAGGAGCTAGAGAATAAATTCTGGCTATGGAAACAGCAGTTGGAATCAAGAGGACTGAGAGTGAACCTAGCTAAGACAAATGTGTTGATGAGTAGAAAAAAGGACAATACTCTGATTCTGTCAGGGAAATGGCCATGTTCGATATGTAGGAAAGGAACTGGCATAAATTCTATAAAATGTACGCAGTGCAGATCTTGGGTACACAAGAGATGTAGCGGGATAGCAGGCAAACTAACAGGTAAGGAAAACTACATATGCAGTAGATGTTCAGGGATATTTGACAGTAGTAATCGCAGTGATAGACACATTTTTCAAATGCAGGTGGGTTCTATAGAAGTGGTTGATAGCTTCCGGTACCTAGGTGATCAGATTAGCCTGGGAAGGGGGGGGGTTTCCGAGGCCATAGTATTTAGAATGATGGGTTGGAAGAAGTTTAGGGAGCTGCTTCCTCTGTTGACTAAGAAGGGTTTCTACATGCATACAAAAGGACGGTTATATCATGCCTGTGTGAGATGCGCGATGCTGCATGGTAGTGAGACATGGGCGATGGCTGGAGAGAAATGAGGCAAATATGCTCCGATGGATGTGCAATGTCAATGTAAGTGAACGACCAAGCACAGGTGAGTTATGAGTAAAAGAGGGATAAGTTGTGGTGTGCAGGAGAGAAGGCTGAGATGGTATGGACATGTGATGTACATGGAGGATGACCGTTGGGTAAAGAAGTGCCAAAAAATCCCAGTAGAGGTAGACCATGAAAAACATGGGCGGAGGTGGTGAGAGCAGACCTTAGATCGCTGAAACTCACCGAGGAGATGACGAAGGACTGTGACAAGTGGAGAGATGCTGTGCTGAATAGGACCCGTCTAACCCTTGCAAGCAAGGAAAAGCGGACGTAAAATGATGATGATGATGATGATATATGTGTGCGTATGTATATATATATGTTTGTATATATATATATATATATATATATATATATATATATATATATATGTATATGTGTATATATATATATGTATGTATAAGTATGTATATATCTGTATATTTATGGGGATGTGGATGTGTGTGTGTGTGCACGTATGGGTGTAGCGAATGTATATGTATATATGTGTGTGTGTTTGTATGTGCATGTAGGCACACATGTACGTATGTGTGAGTGTGTGAGTATAGGTATATGTGCTTGTATATAGGTGTGTTTATATATACATATAGATTTATTAGTTTCCCCTTTACATTATGTCCTTTATTTTATTTCAGCCTCACTTTCAATTGTCCTAGACTCTGTTTTGAAATCCATATCTCACTTCCATTTTAAATAAAATTTCATTCTGACGATTGAAGTCAGACGTCTGATTCAGGCTCATCTGTCTTCGTGAAACCTTTGGTAAATGGAATAATTGTCTTATGTTGTTTATTATATAACTATATATATATTATATATGATGTTGTCTGTATATATATATATATATATATTATATGTTATATATGATGTTGTCTGTCTATGTGCCTGTGTGTCTCTGTCTGTCTGTCCATCTGTTTGTCTGTGTATCTGTCTGTCTCTGACTGTCTGTCTGTCTCTGACTGTCTGTCTGTGTCTGTCTGTCTTTGTGTATTCATATTAATTTAATAAACTTTGTTCTCTATCTTCAGTTCTATATCATCGATTCCAATATATGAGAATGTAGTTGAGAAAAGTTCCGCCACAAAAGTGTCAGAGAAACCATTTGACACAGACACCGATGTTCCACCAGCTCTTCCACCCCGGATCTACAGACTTTCATCAAGAGAGGCTTTAACCATGAATAACACCAAAAACACTAATAATAGTAATAATAATAGTAATAATAATAATAATAATAATAATAATAATAATAATAGTAGTAATAATACTGACAATGAAGACAAACCGTTCGGCAAACAGCCTACTCTGGCATCGTCCCTTTCTGGGAATTTCCTACGGAAGAAGATCTATGCTGAACAACTTCGTGCCCAAGCTAAACGCTTCTCTGAACAAGCCAGAGGGATGTATATTGTTAAAACAACTCCGAAAATAGGTTTTGCTGAACAAACAAAAGGTATGTACTATATTTTAATTGGATTCATTTACTAAAATAAATTTGTTTTTTCCTTCTGTGTGTATTTTCATTTCACAATAAATTCTACAGGTAAAGATGTATTATTAATTTGGCTGCTGTGTGTGTGTTTGTCATCGTTGTCATTTTAACGTCCACTTTCCCTGTTAGCAGGGGTTAGACAGGTCTACATAGACCAAGTCAGTACTGAAGTGGGGGTACTGATCTCCCAGACAGATCAGGGATCTGTCATAACACCTATATTCCCGGCAGGGGTTAGACAGATCTACATAGACCAAGTCAGTACTGAAGTGGGGGTACTGATCTCCCAGACAAACCAGGGATCTGTCATATCACCTATATTCTCAGCAAGGGTTAGACAGATCTACATAGACCAAGTCAGTACTGAAGTGGGGTACTGATCTCCCAGACAAATCAGGGATCTGTCATATCACCTATATTCCCAGCAGGGGTTAGACAGATCTACATAGACCAAGTCAGTACTGAAGTGGGGGTACTGATCTCCCAGACAAGCCAGGGACCTGTCATATCACCTATGTTCCCAGCAGGGGTTAGACAGGTCTACATAGACCAAGTCAGTACTGAAGTGGGGTACTGATCTCCCAGACAAATCAGGGATCTGTCATATCACCTATATTCCCAGCAGGGGTTAGACAGGTCTAGATAAACCAAGTCAGTACTGAAGTGGGGTACTGATCTCCCAGATGAGGCAGGAGGTCAGTAACTCATTTATGTATGGTCTCACGTTCTACCAAGTCCACAGGAGAGGCTGTCATGTCTTTGAAACAACTGCAGTATCCTTCTAACCCTTTCTTATTTTACAAACTTTCTATAGCTGGATTCCCTTCCTATCAACACCCACTTTGCAGTGCAGTTGTTGTCGTTATTGTGTAGGTCAACAACATTAGGGAGGTTGCTGTACTGAGACATGATTGAAGGCTTCTCTTAACCAATATACACACATCACATATATATATCGGCATCATAGTACTGCTGCCTCAGTCATTGAGTATGGCCCTGTCCTGTAGTACTTGACTGTGTGGGTTACTAGTTTGACTCCTACTTCCTAAGATGTATCTCAGCAACTATCACAGATGGTCCCGTAGATTTACTATTTTTCATATAGTCAATTTCGTTAGCTGGTCCCTTTGTTAGCTGGTGCCTTTGTTAGTTGGTCCCTTCATTAGCTGGTCCGTTTGTTAGTTGGTTGGTCCCTTCGACAGCTGGCCCCTTTGTTAGCTGGCCCCTTTGTTAGTTGGTCCCTTTGTTAGTTGGTCCCTTCGTTAGTTGGTCGCTTCGTTAGTTGGTCCCTTCGTTAGCTGGTCCCTTCGTTAGCTGGTCCCTTTGTTAGCTGGTCCCTTCGTTAGTTGGTCCCTTTGTTAGTTGGTCCCTTCGTTAGCTGGTCCCTTTGTTAGTTGGTCCCTTTGTTAGCTGGCTCCTTTGCTAGCTGGTCCCTTTGTTAATTGGTCCCTTTGTTAGTTGGTCCCTTTGTTAGCTGGTCCCTTTGTTAGCTGGTCCCTTTGTTAACTGGTCTCTTTGTTAACTGGTCCCTTCGATAGCTAGTCCCTTCGTTAGTTGGGGGTAGCCGTTCTTCCTTGTTTTCATTCTCCCCATTCATTAACTTCACATTGTAGCAGCAGGGATACTGATATAAATATACCCAGCTGCAGAAACCATGCCAAAACTCTTTGGTCCCAAATAATGGCGTGGGTGTGGGTGTGTGTGTGTGGGAGGGGGGGAACAAGTAGTAATTTTGCTAGGTTGTCTCCGTTAATTTTTTCAAAAACCAGAATTAGTTGTTTAGTTTACATATTGAGACACCAACCCATCCTATTTATTTTATAACATCTGGGATTTCTAGTAACGTATTTCTTTTGTCATGTATAATGTTTTTTAATGTCTAAAGAACATTAATTGTTGCTGGAATGGTTTCACTTAATATAACATTTAATAAGAGGAAAGGGATGAACAAATTTGAAAAATTAATAAGTGGGACGTGGGGGTGATTATTCGAGACCTGTGGAGGCACATGGCTTAGTGGTTAGAGCATTGGCCTTGCAATCGAAAGGTTGTGAGTTCAATTCTCAGACCGGGTGGTGTGTTGTTTCCTTGAGCAAGACACTTTATTTCATATTGCTCCAGTTTACTCAGCTGTAGAAATGAGATGATAGGGACTGGGGTCCATATCATTCCACTGCAAAGTGGTTGTGGAGGTGCCACGGCAAAAAAAAAGCACTCAGCACTCACTGTAAATGAGGTTGGTGTTAGGAAGGGCATCCAACTGTAGAAATCAAGCCAGAATCAGTTCCCGTCCCACCCTTGCAAGCAGGGAAAAAGTGGACGTAAAATGATGATGATGATGATGATGATGATGATGATGGGAGTATATATATCTTGCCTGTTGTTGAGAGAACAGTAACTTCAATTATGTATTGTGATGACTCATCCCAATTCATGCCAGTATGAAAAGAACAAAACAAATAATACCACCACCACCACCACCACATCACCACCATCATTATTATCATCATCATCATCATCATGTCTGACTCTTCATGCTTGTATGGGTTGAGTGTGTGTGTGCACGCATCTGTATCTTCACATCAATGCCATTTAAAGCAAGTGGTAACGTTTGTTTATATCCTGCATAAACAATATGTCCCACAGCCGATGCGTCAGCGGAAGTCACTAATATAATTAATATATCATACTTCCATTGCTTCATAGAAGTTGACAAAACTGTTTCATACATCCTCTTTCTTAATGTTGAAACAGTTGCATTGAGTAGCTGTTGCTAATGTAACAAACCAGATCTGGAGGTCAGAACAGTCCACTGTGAATGTAACAAACCAGATCTGGAGGTCAGAACAGTCCACTGTGAATGTAACAAAACAGATCTGGAGGTCAGAACAGTCCACTGTAAATGTAACAAAACAGATCTGGAGGTCAGAACAGTCCACTGTAAATGTAACAAACCAGATCTGGAGGTCAGAACAGTCCACTGTGAATGTAATAAACCAGATCTGGAGGTCAGCAGAGTCCACTGTAAATGTAACAAACCAGATCTGGAGGTCAGAACAGTCCACTGTAAATGTAACAAACCAGATCTGGACATCAGAACAGTCCACTGTGAATGTAACAAACCAGATCTGGAGGTCAGAACAGTCCACTGTAAATGTAACAAACCAGATCTGGAGGTCAGAACAGTCCACTGTAAATGTAACAAACCAGATCTGGACATCAGAACAGTCCACTGTGAATGTAACAAACCAGATCTGGAGGTCAGAACAGTCCACTGTAAATGTAACAAACCAGATCTGGACATCAGAACAGTCCACTGTGAATGTAACAAACCAGATCTGGAGGTCAGAACAGTCCACTGTAAATGTAACAAACCAGATCTGGAGGTCAGAACAGTCCACTGTGAATGTAACAAACCAGATCTGGAGGTCAGAACAGTTGACTGTGAATGTAACAAACCAGATCTGGAGGTCAGAACAGTCCACTGTGAATGTAACAAACCAGATCTGGAGGTCAGCAGAGTCCACTGTGAATGTAACAAACCAGATCTGGAGGTCAGAACAGTCCACTGTAAATGTAACAAACCAGATCTGGAGGTCAGAACAGTCCACTGTGAATGTAACAAAACAGATCTGGAGGTCAGAACAGTCCACTGTAAATGTAACAAACCAGATCTGGAGGTCAGAACAGTCCACTGTGAATGTAACAAACCAGATCTGGAGGTCAGAACAGTCCACTGTGAATGTAAAAAAACAGATCTGGACATCAGAACAGTCCACTGTGAATGTAACAAACCAGATCTGGAGGTCAGAACAGTCCACTGTAAATGTAACAAACCAGATCTGGAGGTCAGAACAGTCCACTGTGAATGTAACAAACCAGATCTGGAGGTCAGAACAGTTGACTGTGAATGTAACAAACCAGATCTGGAGGTCAGAACAGTCCACTGTGAATGTAACAAAACAAATCTGGACATCAGAACAGTCCACTGTGAATGTAACAAACCAGATCTGGAGGTCAGAACAGTCCACTGTGAATGTAACAAACCAGATCTGGAGGTCAGAACAGTCCACTGTGAATGTAACAAAACAGATCTGGAGGTCAGAACAGTTGACTGTGAATGTAACAAACCAGATCTGGAGGTCAGAACAGTCCACTGTGAATGTAACAAAACAGATCTGGAGGTCAGAACAGTCCACTGTGAATGTAACAAACCAGATCTGGAGGTCAGAGCAGTCTACTGTGAATGTAACAAACCAGATCTGGAGGTCAGAACAGTCCACTGTGAATGTAACAAACCAGATCTGGAGGTCAGCAGAGTCCACTGTGAATGTAACAAACCAGATCTGGAGGTCAGCAGAGTCCACTGTGAATGTAACAAACCAGATCTGGAGGTCAGCAGAGTCCACTGTGAATGTAACAAACCAGATCTGGAGGTCAGAACAGTCCACTGTGAATGTAACAAACCAGATCTGGAGGTCAGCAGAGTCCACTGTGAATGTAACAAACCAGATCTGGAGGTCAGCAGAGTCCACTGTGAATGTAACAAACCAGATCTGGAGGTCAGAACAGTCCACTGTGAATGTAACAAACCAGATCTGGAGGTCAGCAGAGTCCACTGTGAATGTAACAAACCAGATCTGGAGGTCAGCAGAGTCCACTGTGAATGTAACAAACCAGATCTGGAGGTCAGCAGAGTCCACTGTGAATGTAACAAAACGCAACAGATTCCACTGAGAGCATCATGGTACCACCTTATTTTAGTATTGGAGGTTAATCAGCGTTCCTTTGTCTGGTGACTGGAAGTAGAAGAATTATTAGTAACCTGGTCACTTCTAAATATATTAAATAACTGAATAGTGTGCGTATAGTATATATAATAAAAGAATATATATATATATATATATATGTATATATATATGTAGGAGGTCAGTTTTATTGTAGCACAATAAAGCAATGCAAATATCGGATAAGTAGCACTCAACAGTTTATAGGACTGGAGTATAAATAATATAAGATCAAAAGATGGTTAAAAGAGTTCCATGTATTTTATTATGCGCATTTCAAAAATAAATATCATCATCGGAAGATATTTGCGTTCTCATCAGATAAAATAGGGAGACATGATATGAGGCTTAAAAAACACTTGCGAGCAGTATGTAGATTTAACACTTCACTGCTCGCAAGTGTTTTTTAAGCTTCATATTATGTCTCCCTATTTTATCTGATGAGAATGCAAATATCTTCTCATGATGATATTTGTTTTTGAAATGCGCATAATAAAATACATGGAACTCTTTTAACCATCTTTTGATCTTATATTATATATATATATATATATATATATATATATATATATATATATAATCATCATTTTACGTCCGCTTTTCCCTGCTTGCAAGGGTGGGACGGGTTCTATTCAGCACAGCATCTCTCCATTTGTCACGGTCCTTCGTCATCTCCTCCATGAGCTTCAGCAATCTGAGGTCTGCTCTCACCACCTCCGCCCATGATTTTCGTGGTCATGTCTATACCATCGCAGTCTTCTCTCCCATACACCACAACTTATCCCTTTATACACAGTTTCTCTCTCAACTCATCCATGCTCGATCATTCACACACATTGACATTGCACATCCAATGGAACATACTTGCTTCATTTCTTTCCAGCTGCTGCCCATGTCTCACTACCATGCAGCATCGCACATCTCACACAGGCATCATATAACCGGCCTTTCGTTCATAGGGAGAAACCCTTCTTTGTCAACAGAGGAAGCAGCTCCCTAAACTTCTTCCAACCCATCCTTATTCTAGATACTATGGCCTCGGAACCCCCCCCCCCCTTCCCGTGGTAATCTGATCACCTAGGTACCGGAAGCTATCAACCACCTCTATAGGTCCTACCTGCATTTGAAAAATGTGTCTATCAATGTGACTTCTACTGTCAAATTTCTCTGAACATCTACTGTATACGTATTTTTCCCTACCTGTTAGTTTGCCTGCTATCCCACTACATCTCTTGTGTACCCAAGATCTGCATTGTGTACATTCTGTATATATAAGATAAATGTCATAGTCAAAATTGAGAGGACAGTGTTCTGGTCATTCTATATCTCCATTTATCACATAACAAGAAAAGTGAGAGTGAGAGTTCACAGCTCTGATACTACAGACATGCGGTTAGAATGTCTCAGCAAAGAATCTGTGAATTGAGAGATCACAGCTCTCATAGTATGACATGTCTGTTAGAATGTCTCATGGAGGATGCCCGATGGGTGAAGAAGTGCCAGGAAATGCCAGTTGAAGGAAGACGTGGTAGAGGTAGACCACGAAAAACATGGGCGGAGGTGGTGAGAACAGACCTCAGATCACTGAAGCTCACGGTGGAGATGACGAGGGACTGTGACAAGTGGAGAGATGCTGTGCTGAATAAGTCCCACTCTTGCAAGCAGGGAAAAGCGAACATAAAATGATGATGATGATATATATATATATATATAAAAAAGTAAGTCCATAGAATCATTAGATAAAACTATATATACAGTATTTCTTCTCCATTCAATCAGCATAATCAACCCCACAAAAAATCATTCAAAACGAGGCTATAAGTTTGATATATACTTATGAAGAAATAATAGATAAATAAATGACTCTAGCTACTGTATGTATATGCCTTGCAATCGAAAGGTTGTGAGTTCAATTCAGACCGGGTGATGTGTTGTTTCCTTGAGCAAGACACTTTATTTCACATTGCTCCAGTTTACTCAGCTGTAGAAATGAGATGATAGGGACTGGGTTCCCTATCATTCCACTGCAAAGTGGACGTGTAGGCGCCGCGGCAAAAAAAGCACCCAGCACTCACTGAGAAATGAGGTTGGTGTTAGGAAGGGCATCCAGCTGTAGAAATCAAGCCAGAATCAGTTCCCGTCCCACCCTTGCAAGCAGGGAAAAGCGGACGTAAAATGAAATGATGATGATTAATTCAAAATATTAACCTAATAATTTTTATTATTTACGATATGATTAATGTTGGATTAAGGGTTCTACATAAACATATAAACTCTTAACATGATCTTTTGATGAGTATGCATATCATTTGATTGTTTAAATACATTTAATTTTTCGGGGTTTATTGTATTTTTAAAATATATAGCTTATATGTTTGACAATTATATGGAATCGTAAACCATTCATTTATTTATTTTGAATATGTTTTATGATTCAAGAAGTTTGATTTGTATATTTATAGTATATATGTATTACATGATCCTAGTTGAATAATTTTTTAATATAATACTTAACAGTAATTATATTTATTATGAAAGGCAGGTTATACGATGCCTGCATACGAACAGCAATGCTGCATGGCAGTGAGACCTGGGCATTGTGTGCAGAGGATATACGCAGACTAGAGAGGAACGAAGCTTGCATGCTCCGCTGGATGTGCAATAGTAATATACGTGAACGGCAAAGCATAAACGAACTAAGGAAAAAATTAGAAATAAGAGGGATCAGATGTTGTTTACTCGAGAGAAGGCTACGTTGGTACGGTCACGTGATGCGCATGAAAGACGACAGCTGTATAACAAAGTGCAGGGCAATAAAGATAGACGGTAGCCACGGAGTAGGCAGACCCAGAAAAACATGGGACGAGCTGATAAATTCCGACCTCACACGCTTACACCTCTCCAAGACAATGTCACTGGACCGAGACCTTTGGCGGTACTCAGTAATAGAGAAGACCCGCCTTACCTAAATACAAAGTAAAAACCTACTACAGTCAGTAGGCACCTCTATCAAAACACACCCCCGTCCCACCACCTCCACCCCACCCACACCGCCCCTTTCAATGTAAAGTTATGTTGGTCCCACAACATCCAAACCGAAACAAATGAGATCGTGTAGGTGTCACGACAAAAAACACACAGTCCACGCTGTAAATGTGGCCGTGTAGGCAACACGGTAAAAACCTCCCAGCCCCACACTGTAAATGTGGTTGGTGTTAGGAAGGGCATCCAGCTGTAGAAAACTCGCCAGACAGTCCACGCTGTAATGTGGCCGTGTAGGCAACACGGTAAAAACCTCCCAGCCCCACACTGTAAATGTGGTTGGTGTTAGGAAGGGCATCCAACTGTAGAAAACCCGCCAGACAGTCCTATGCGAGCAAGACAACCACTCTTGCCTCAAGTGGGAAAACCCCCGTCCAAACCCATGCAAGCGTGGAACACGGACGCTAAACCTGATGATGATGATGATGATGATGATGATGACTAATATCATCTTAATCTTAAACTTTAAACAATGTACTATAAATTTAGACAAATGCGTATATCTAGTTTAATAATATTCTTTTTAAGTACACTTATATGGCCTTTGGATACTTATGGGCATTCTAATTTTAAATTTATAATTGTAATTATTTTCTAAATTATATAATGATTATTTTTTAATATAAAAATTTTTTTTAATATAATTTAATTTGGATTACCTGCGGGATGAAGAAAATATTAAGTCTTTTCTTTCTCATGTTTGCAAACACTTTAAATATGATATTATACTATAATATAAATACTTATACATTTTATAGTCAGAAATCATATGCCATTAGATTAATTCACTATTTCAAACTAACATAAAGATTCGAAATTTAACGGTCATCCGGATGCGCCGGGCAATATATATTTGATTAATTGACTATTTCTAATTAACTTAAGGATTCGAAAATAAACCGTCATATAACTACACCCAGAAATATATTTGATATTTTGATTGATTGACTATTTCTAAATAATTTAACGATTCAAAATTATTCATTCACAAAGCTATACCCAAATATATATTTTTACATCATCTAATTATACGCTGTTTATCCATAACAATACAAGTCCCCCTCCCTGTGTTTTATACTATAAAACTTATTTTCTCCTCCTCTACTCTCTATCCTTAATCAATTTTCTTTTGCTTTCGTGCATAACATATTCTATATTTCTAGTCATTCTCTCTTTCCTCATCTGTTTTTCTCTCTCTGTCTTTCACTTCCCCTTTCTACAATAATGTGTTATTCATATATTACTTTATTTAAATTATTTAAATTTCTAATAGTTATGTAGGTTTATATTATATTAGTAGTTATTTATTATTATGTATCTTTATAAGCTTTCTCACACGCACCCTCTGTACTATATGTAATTTTTTCCTGTCTCAATCTTAAGGTATATAAATATTGAGTTTTGTCCTATCTTATTCACTGCCATGACTGAATTTTAACCATCTACTAAGTCAAGGTATGTCAAGCATCATCTTATTTTATCTGATGAGGAGGTACTGTTGAAGGTAGCTCAGTACCTCTGAAATATGTATAATAAAATATACTTGATCACACGAATGTCTATATTTGTTAATATTTTGAATTAATATTAATAACTCCGGAAAACCATTACTGTGGAGTGCTTCTAATCTATTGTAAAACTTTATTCATTGATTTATTCATTGAACTTTGTTTAACCTTTAATTATATATATATATATATACACACATGTACACACACATATATATATATATGTATATATATATATATATATATAGAGAGAGAGAGAGATAGGCAATATGCAGAAGAAAAAGAAAAGACAACAGAAAAAAACAAGCATCATCATCATTGTCATCATCATCATCAACAACAACAACGTCATGATCATCAACATCATTACCATCATCATCATCATCATCATCATCACGACCATCATCATCAACAGCAGCAATGATACTTTAAAATAAGGGATTTCTTCCTCTTCTTCCATTGATATCTAGTTGGTAGAGATCCCTGTAGTATAATTGTTGATAACTACCTTTAACTTAGAGAGAGGGGGGGAGTATATATGTATATATATAGAGAGAGAGGAGGGAGAGAGCAGAGAGTGGAAGGGGGAGAGAGCAGAGAGGGGAAGGGGGAGAAAGTAGAGAGGGCGAGAGAGTAGAGAGGGAAGGGAGGAGAGAATAGAGAGGGGAAGGGGGAGAGAGTAGAGAGGGAAGGGGGGAAAGTGTATATATATAGAGAGAGAGCGAGGAGGGAGAGAGCAGAGAGTGGAAGGGGGAGAGAGGGAGGGGGAGAGAGTAGAGAGGGAGGGAAGGGGGGGAGAGTGTATATATATATATATATATATAGAGAGAGAGATCTTTCTGGCAAATATCCCAAAATGGATTTAACAGATTCCATAGCAAACACCCAGCTGAAAACAACCTCTTCTCTTATAGAATCTCTCTCTCTCAATCAAACATCTTTCTCTCTCTCTCTCTTTCAAACATCTTTCTCTCTCTCTCTCTCACTAACACCCCCCCCCCTCTCCTCACTACCCCCCCCCCCCCCTCCCCAATCTATCTATTTCTCACCAACATCCAGGATTGGCTACACTGCATTGTGAAGTATCTGCAGTGACAGATCACCATTATCATCATCATCATCATCATCATCACTAATCACTATCATGATCACCACCACCACCACCACCACTACCACCACTACCACCACTATCACCATCATCACTATCACTATCATGATCATCACCACCACCACCACCACTATCACCATCATCACTATCACTATCATGATCACCACCACCACCACCACCACCACCACCACCACCACCACCACCACCATCATCACTATCACTATCATGATCACCACCACTACCACCACCACCACCACCATCATCACCATCACTATCATGATCATCACCACCACCACCACCACTACTACCACTACCACCACTACCACCACTATCCCCATCATCATCATTACTATCATCATAATCATCATCATCACCACCACCACCACTACCACCATCTCTCTCTCTCTCTCTCTATATATATATATATATATAGATTAATTATTACTACAGATTAAAGATTAAGCAAAGAATTTCTGCTATCACACTATACAGGATCTTCTGAAACTCTGAGTTTCAGAAGATCCTGAATAGTGTGATAGCAGAAATTCTTTGCTTAATCTTTAATCTGTAGTAATAATTAATCTATATATAGAGAGAGAGAGAATTCACAAGAATCAAAGCTATGTTCAAAACATTTATTCACTTACAATTGTTTCATCCAAACCTAGGCTTGGAGTCTTCAGAGCATTTTTCAATGTTTGTACACATAATTGACCTCCTTTCCAACGCAAGAGACATACAGATACATATATATATATATATATATATTGATGTACAGTGGAGTGACATATATTATTTCAAATCCAAAATCAAATCAAAATTCCGTATTGGATGTTTGATGCATTAAATTACTGACCTTCACTGTTTAGGGTTTAAAATATACATAACTATAAAAAGTTTTAGTATATACATAACCATAAATAGTATCCTTAATATTATATATATATATATAAATATATATATATATATATGAGTACAGCTGAGAAAAATCAATCTGTAGTTACAACCAAATGTTGTCTTGAGATGAGCTTAGGGTGAAAGCAGAATGTCAAGGGTCGTAACTCTATGCTGGAAAGCATGGTGTACGGCCCTCTACCGATACTGCCAATCTAATAATAATGCTTTCTTTATTAACCACAAGGGTTGACACAAAGTAGACATTAAGGACAACACAGGACAATACAAATGGACATTTCTGCGTGTAAAAAAAAACAAAAACAGAGTGTGACAAAAGGAAACAATGAAAAATTTCCAACAGGGGGGAGACATCTGAGGGTTGCTCGTGGAGAAAGCCCACAAGAAAAGCCACGGTTACCCTGAGCTAGAGCAATGGCCTCTTCCAGTTTTCCTCCTACAATGCTACAGGCACATGTTCAGGGTAGACCCATTCACATGGGTCATTCTTGCCTCTCTCACCCATCTTTCAACAAACTGGCTGGAGGTCAGCACTTCCCTCTCCACCCTGATTTTCCTATTTAGGTGAAACCTGAAAAAGTTAATGAGGGCATCACCGAAGAGGAAAGTGCCGGTCCTCCACTCTTTCAGACGTGTCCAGCATACAATCTCTTTTACCAAGGAAGGCGGTGGGGCAATCTTCACGATGGACTCAGTTGAAAGCCAGATCCGTTCTACACGTGACAGCAGGTGTTCGGCATAAACCCACAAATTAGCAATGCTCAGACACTGGACGAGTGCGTGCAGGACGGTTTCATCACCCTGTCTGCATCTCGGACAGGTTCGGTTGACGGCACTTCCATGCCTGTAGAGTTTATCCCGAACTGGCAAGGCCTCTCGGTAACATTGCCAGGCCAGGGATTTCTGGAAGTTGTCCATGAGCCCTGGCCCGAAAGTTCTCCCGAAGAGATTGGCTAGTTGGTTTTCATCGATGCCTAGAGTTTCTCCAAGGACATCGTTGCTCTTTCCTTCCACTAATCTTCTATAGAAAGCCAAGGTGGAGTTTCCAACGATTGTATTGCTCGACTGGTCAAGGGCTGTAAGCGCCTGAAGACATTCCAGTCTCCAAGCGCTTCATCTCGGACTGCAGCTCTGCCAAGGAGACAAGCTGGGGAAACATGTGTCTAGCAAAGGGCGACCACACCTGATCACCATCGAGGAAGAGGTGGAGATGCCATAGTCTGAGCGTATGTCTGCGCATCATCAGCCACGGCATTCCCAGCCCTCCGTGTAGCGGGTGTTGACAACAGTTGGTCCGCCTGATCATCGGAGCACATCCCTTCCACAAAAAGCGAAAGAGCAAATGCTCCAGTGCAGTCAGGCGAGGCTTAGGACAAGGCACGACGGTCAGGTGGTAGCAGATGACGGACCGCTCAACCTTTCAGGGTTATTTTCCTCTCGGTCCATTTCTGGGTGAGAGAAAACACCTTGCACGTGACTTCCTCCCAGTTTTTGTCTGTCTGGAGGTCCGGACCGAACCAGACCCCTAGCAATTTAACCGGTCCGTCTGTCCAGAGCCCGACGATGCTGTTGGGTGGCATGGACCTGCCTCTCCAGGTGCCGAGTTGCAGGCCTACTGATTTTTCCTGGTTGATCATTGCTTCTGTCACTACCTCATATTCTCTTCGTGTGGTGCCGATTGCCTTGATGTGTTTGGTGTTCGACACCACTATGGTGATGTCATCTGCATAAGCTGACACTGTTCTTCCGCATCCTAGTTCACGTGGGATCCCCCTCAATGTCTCTAGTTTGTGCAGTAATGGCTCAAGAGTCAATACATACAACAAGGACGAGAGAGGACATCTATGGCGGATCGAACGCATCATGTTAAACAGTTCCGAAAGGTGACCGTTCATTCTCACCAGAGTAGATGTCGCTGTGCATGGCAGCAATCCAGCCTCTGAAGACAGGCCCAAAGCCAGCCGCTCTTAGGACTGCTACCAGATAACGATGGTCGACCCTATCGAAAGCTTTTGACTGATCTAAATTGATCAAAGACCCACCCATGCTAGGTTCCCTAGCTACCCTCTCTACGATGTATCGCATGAGGTGGAGGTTGTTGTGGATGGATCTGTCTGGAATGGCGCATGTTTGCACCTCTCCCACCAGACCACCAACGACAAGCGCCAACCTCTTTGCTAGCACCTTAGCCAAAATCTTGAAGTCTGTGTTTAGCAGAGTTATGGGCCTGAAATTTTCTATGTTATCCCCCTTGCTCGGATCCTTTCTCAGCAGCGCCACCGCTCCTCGGCTCACAGAGCTGGGAATTCACCCCTTCTGCTGCCAGTAGCAGTAGACGTCCACCAAGAGTCTTCGAACAAGTCTGGCATATGTATGCAAAATTTGTAAGGCAGACCATCCAAACCAGGCGATTTACCCATTGTGCAGCTACTCATTGCCTCCGGTACTTCAGCAGCTGTCATCGGCCTTTCGCAACACTCCGCCTCAGTGGCCGAGAGCCGTCGCAGTCCGTCGAGGTAGGCACTGAAGTCCATTCCATGATGCGGCTCGCCATTGCCCCCAAACAGCTGAGCAAAGTGCCGCTGAAAAGCTGCACACATCTGCCCAGGATCGAGTATCATGTGCCTGTCGTGGTTCGCCAAAGACTGGATAGTGGCTTTGTTTCCACGACGCGCCTCCGCCACCCGGGCCCATTGAACGGCTTTTGTCCCCTCATGTCTGAGAGCACGCACCCTAACTCTGACAATGCAGCCTTCGTGCTTAGCATTGAAAAATTGGTCAAGAGCCAATTTCGTCGCAAGCACGCCGGTTGCGATGCCTTTACTAAGCGCCTCGTCTAATTTCTTAACTAGATTTCCTTCTGCTCTATTTTTCTCTGTTACTAGCGCTTTACTAAACCTAATGGATTCTATTCTAATCGCTATTTTCAGGGCAAACCACCATTTGTTGTTGATGATGGCCCCTGTCAACGCCTGCTTTACTAATTCGCTAATCTGGTCTCTGTAAGCTTTGCGTGCTGTTAACGATGCGTTTAGTTTCCAGTTGCTGGGAGCCTATTTAAGTCAACCACACAAATCACGAATTTGTGGTCCATGTAGCTGACTATCTTGAATTGTGGACAGCCTATTCTAGACCTATCTATTTTCCTACAAAATACCCTATCTAGATATGATCTGGATGACCCGATGCGGTTTGTCCAAGTCCACATTGGCACTTTCAGGAAATCCAATCGGTACCTGTTCGACAGTTAAAAACGCCTGAGTAGGTTTGTGAGGATTTTACACCCTCCTCCCTTATCCGCTAATCCCACACAATCCCAGCGTGCATCTAAGATCCCGTTCCAGTTGCCCATTAACACTAGAGAGCGGGACGTTCCAAGAAAGGTCTCCAGACGCCGGAAGAATTCAGGCCGTCCTGCTCCTGTTGGGGCATAGGCGACCACTAGCCTGAAAGCTTGTCCTTCTCCGCTGGTCACATCCAGTACCACCAACTTACCCTCTGATTCCAAGAAAACAGCCCGTATCTTGAGATCCAGACTTCTCTGGAACAACATGGCCACTGCCCTCCCAGATCCGGGACGGCTTGGAGATGTGTACACCTCATAGCCACCGAAAATGGGTGCGAATGCCTGTGCCTCGGAGATTCTGGTCTCGCTGATGGCCACAGTAATAGTAATAATGGTTTCTTTATTGGACACAAGGACTAACATGAAGATACAAAGTGGGTTTTGGCCTTGTAAAATGTTTATAAAAGACAGAAACGTGTAAAATAAATTAAAATTCAAACAACAAAAATTACCCAATAAGAGGGAAGCTTCCGAGGGTCACTCGTGGCGAAAACCACACAAAAGACCACGGCCACCCTGACCACCAGGACAAGCACCCTCTCTCAATTTTTCCATTTCTCAAACTACAGGCGTATATTCAGAGCGGTCCCGTTCACTCGGACCATTCTCGCTACATTCACCCACCTTTCAACAAACTTACTAGAAGACAACACTTGCCTCCCCACCCTGATTTTCCTCTTCAAGTGAAATTTGAAAAAGTTAATCAGGGATTCGCCAAAGAGGAAAGTGTCTGTCTTCAACCCTTTCAACCTTGTCCACCACACAATCTCTTATTCACCATGGCCACCAGGCAGATGAAAACTGCCTGCCCTTCCTCCTCTTTAAAGGAGGATGGCGGGGCTATCTGCACAATGGACTCAGTCGATAACCGGATCCGTCCTACACGCGACAGCAACTGTTCAACATAGCCCCACAAGTCAGCAATCCTCGGGCACTGAAAAAGTGCGTGCAGGACTGTTTCGTCATCCTGCGCGCATCTCGAACAGCCTCGGCTGACAGCACCTCCGTGCCTGTAGAGCTTATCCCGAACCGGCAACGCTCCCCAGTAGCACTGCCAGGTCAGGGATTTCTGGAAA
The DNA here is from genome assembly GCA_964016885.1 of Eledone cirrhosa. NCBI lineage: Eukaryota > Metazoa > Mollusca > Cephalopoda > Octopoda > Eledonidae > Eledone > Eledone cirrhosa. The sequence goes on from OZ024744.1 coordinate 117,187,104, forward strand.
TTGTTCATAGGCCCTGGGCTGAAAGTTCTCTTGAAGAGAGTGAACAGCTGATCGTCTTCGACGCCCAGGGTCTCCCCGAGAATGTCGTCACTCTCCCCCTCCACTAGTCCTCTATAGAACGCCTAGGTGGATGTTCCACTGATATCAGTGCCCAGCTGGTAGAGGGCGGTGAGCGCTTGGAGACATTCCAGCTTCCAAGCGCTATCCTTCGGTCTTTTTCTGATCCAGGACTGCAGCTCCATCAAGGAGACGAGCTGGGGAAAAGCGTGTCTGGCAGACTGCGACCACACCTGTTCACCGTCAAGGAAGCACCAGAGATGTCGCAGCATCAGCACATGTTTGCACATCATCAGCCACGGCATGCCCAGTCCTCCACTCAACGGGTGCTGACAGCAGATGGATCGTTTGACCAGGGGAGCATTTCCCTTCCACAAAAAGCGGAAGAGAAGGCGCTCCATTTTGGTCAGAGTTGGACGGGGGCAAGATACGACGGTGAGGCGGTAGCAGATGACAGACGCAATGTACGCAATCGCCACCTCCGCCCGACCTTTCAGAGACAGCCTCCTCTCAGCCAATTTCTGGGTGAGAGAAGCCACCCTGCTCATCACCTCGCTCCAGTTTTTCTCCATCTAGAGGTCCAGACCGAACCAGACTCCAACCAATTTAATTGGTCCTTCTGTCCAGCACACCACGACGCTGTTGGACGGCATGGACTTGCCTCTCCAGGTGCCGAGTTGCAAGCCCACCGACTTTTCCTGATTTATCTTTGTTCCTGTCACCGCTTCATATTCCTTGAGAGTGGTGCTGAGCCTCTGGACATGTCTGGTGCTCAACACCACCACAGTGACATCGTCGGCATAAGCTGACACGGGTCTCCCGCATTCCAGTTCACAAGGGACCCCCCTCTTGGTCTCCAATTTGTGCAGTAATGGCTCGAGGTCTAGTACGTACAAGAGGAACAACTTTGGCGGACTGAGCGCATGATGCTGAACGGCTGCGACAAGTGACCATTCACCCTCACAATCGAGCAGATGTCGCTGAGCATCGGAGCGATCCAGCCTCTAAAAACGGGTCCGAAGCTGGCCACCTCAAGGACTGCAGCCAGGTACTGATGGTCGATCCTATCAAATACTTTAGATTGATCCAAGTTGATCAGGGCCCCACCCATGCCAGGTTCCTTAACAACCCTCTCTATGGTGTATCACATGAGATGTAGGTTGTGAATGGATCTGTCTCGAATGGCGCATGTCTGCGCCTCTCCCACCAGATCACTGATGACAAGCGCCAATCTCTTTGCTAACACCTTGGCCAAAATCTTGAAGTCTGTGTTTAGCAGAGTTATGGGCCTGAAGTTGTCTATAACGTCCCCCTTGTTCAGGTCTTTTCTCAGCAGTGCCACCGCTCTCCAGCTCACAAAACTGGGAATGCTCCCGTTCTGCTGCCAGTTGCAGTAGACATCTGCCAAGAGGTCGCCAAACAAGTCTGGCATCTACGCGTAAAGCTAGTAGGGTAGACCACCCAAACCTGGCGATTTACCCCTCGTGCAGTTAGGCATCGCTTCCCGTATTTCGCCTGCTGTTATCGGCCTTTCGCAGCAGTGTGGCGACAGTCATTCGAAGTATGCACCGAAGTCCATACTCCGATCCTGCCCACCGCCGCCCCCAAATAATCGAGCAAAGTGCTGTTGAAAAGCCACACAAATCTGCTCGGGTTCGAGCAATATGCGCCTGTTTTGATCAGGCAAAGATCGTATTGTGGATTTGTTGCCACATCGTGCCTACACCACCCGGGCCCATTGAATGGCTTCGTCCCCTCGTGTCTCAGAACACGTCTCTAGCTCTGACAACGCATCCTTCAGGTTTTGCGTTGAAGAATTGGTCGAGTGCCAATCTAGCTGCAAGCACATCGGTTGCGATGCCTGTCTTAAATGCCTCTTCTAGTTTCCTAACTAGGTCTCCTTCTACTTTGTTTTCCTCTATCACTACTCCTTTGCTAAACCTTATCGATTCTACTCTAATTGCCCTTTTCAGGGTAAACCACCACCTGTTGTTGATGATCGCACCCGTCAACGCACGCTTAACTAATTCGCTAATCTGGTTTCTGTAAGCTTTCCGTGCCAGGAAAGATGCGTTCAGCTTCCAGTAACCGAGCCCTTGCCTATGGAGTCTATCTAAGTCAACCTCACAGGTCACGAATTTGTGGTCCGTGTAGTCGACTACTTTAAATTGTGGACAGCCTACACTAGCCTTATCTGTTTCCCTACAGAATACCCTATCTAAATATGATCTGGATGACCCGATGCAGTTTGCCCATGTCCACATTGGTACTTTCGGATAATCCAGTCTACACCTGTGAGACAGTTCAAAACGTGCATCTAAGATACCGTTTCAGTCGCCCACTAAAGAGCGGGGCGTTCGAAGAAAGGTCTCTAGATGTCTGAAGAAATCTGGCCGTCCTGCACCTGTTGAGGCGTAGACGGCTACTAGCCTGAAAGCATTGCCTTCGCTGCCGGTCATGTCCAGTACCACCGACATACCTTCTGGGTCCAGGAAGATGGCCTGTATGGTGAGATCCAAGCCTCTCCAAAAAAGCACAGCAACTCCTACCCCCGATCCTGGACGGCTGGGAGATGCATATACATTGTAGCCGCTGAAGATCGGTGTGAAGGTTCGTGCTTTGGAGATTCTGGTCTCGCTGATGGCCACCACATCTGTGTTTAGTGACCTGAGGTTGTTGAGCAGGTAACCCTGCTTCCAAGATGACCCCAGGCCATGTACATTTATGCTGCCTATTCTAAGTACGGCTATGCTGGATGAGGAATGGGGCAAGTGAGAAAGGCTTACTTACCTTGATCATGTGGGGAAGGGACAGTAGAACCATCCCCTCGGCTGGTCATGGGTGTCTCCAAGACGATATCTTTCTAAATTCTTTTGGAGACTGACCCCCTGAAATCCCCAACTGCGTTGGGGAATTTTTGTTTTAATTATTTGTAGTTTTCGAGTTCAATTTCCACAATGTTAATGTTATTTGGTAATGTTCTTGGTGTTGGTGGTGTGTGGTAATTTACGTCTGAAATATCGGTGTGGTTTTTTATGTGTTACATTAGTCCTTGGTGTACAATGTTTATGGCTGTGTATTTTTTGTGGGGGGTTGTTGGTGTTTTCTTGTTGTTGTTGGGTATGTTTGATTTGTTGTGTTTGTGATGTTGGTGTTGGAGGTGATGCTTGTGGTTGTGATGGTGATTTTGGTGGTGTTGCTGCAAGTCTCTTTGCAGTCTTTATTCTTCTTTCTTTGCCTTCGCTTTTGGAGGGGGCAGGTGTGTGGTGTTTTTGTGCTTGTTTTGTTGACAACCGTTTTCCACTCCTCAGCCACCTCATACTCCATGTCCGACTGTGAGGGGTCGGGGAGGGGTATGAGTTCTACCCTCTCATTTGTCTTTGTTGTTGTTGTTGTTGTTGTTGTTGTTGTTGTTGTTGGTGGTGGTGGTGGTGGTGGTGGTGGTGGTGGTGGTAGAGCCTGGTTTGCCGCTCCTGGCACAGGTGCAGCTAGTGCAACTGTTTCTGTTGCTGCAGCTGCCGCCGCTGTTTTTGTTGTCTGTGGCTTTGGTGTGGGTGCCACGGACGTTGTCTTCCTACTCTCTGTAGAAGCTCTCGACATTTTAGCTGACTGCCCTGTTTCTGATGGCAGCGGTTCCGGCGTTGGAAGGAGGGGACCTTAGCCTTTATTATTATCTGGGGGCAGAAAGCCCTGAGGTGAGACTTTGATCCACAGTTGAAGCACTTTCGGCGCCTTCCTTCAACAGATATGGGAAGTTGGGAGCCATTCCCGGGGTCTATTACGTCGGGAATAGCGCTGATGCAGACCTGGTTGGTTTGGATGAGCATCTCCATTCCAATACTGGACCAGTCCCCTCTCCCCAACTTCTGTACCTGCAGAATGGTTGTTTTATCTTCGATGCCCGCAAGAACAGACACGACCAGCCAAGGCACGGGTATGTAGGGCAGACCTGGGTTACCTTGACCTTGACCTTTGCAATTTTTTTCCCGCAGTAAAACGGGACTAACATTATGTCATCACTCCATAGGGTCCTCAGTGAGTGCGATTTTGCTTCCTGGGTGGTAGCAAAAAGGACGTCCACAGTAGCATATTTCTTGCCACAGGGGATGTGGGTTTTCCGTGCTCACACAGTTCCCAAGGCCTTCTGGATTTGGGCCTCCGTAGCTCTCTCCACACGACGCGATTTCGTGGCAATCGTGCGGTATGACACTGTGCCTCGCTCTTGTTCCTCCAGGAAGTCGGTTGGTGGTTTCAAGGACACTGAAAATTCAGTTCTGGTTACCACGTGTCTTGCGACCGCCATCTTCTCCTCTGTGACCATGACTGTTTCTATGTTGCGAGTTACCTTTGCAAAAGAGGTGGTCTCTTTTTCAGTGGCATCATTGTTGCCACTACTGCCACTACTGCTGCTGCTACTGGTCTTGTTGTTGTTGTTGCTACTGCTACAAATGGTGTTGTTGGTGTTGCTGCTGCTGCTACTGCTACTGCTACTACAGGTGTTATTGTTAATACTGCTGTTGCTGCTGCTGCTGCTACCTCCTTTGTTGTCAAATGCATCAGCAGCAGCTGCTTCTTGACCGCTGCTTGATGAAGAAGAGAAAGAAATGGCCTTTGCCTGACTTTCACTGTGTGACGATGAAGAAGACGAAAAGGAAAGCGAGACTCCACGCTGACTGTTGGGTGAAGAAAGAGAAAATTGAGAAGGATACCTTGCTGAATGGATAATTTTTTAGTGGATACACGGCATGGAAATGGATTTTTTGAATGACAACATTTTTCTTTTTCTTTTTGGCGGGACGTATTTGCTAAATACGAAGTTCAGATACGGGATTTAGTCCCGAAGGGCTAAATACTGATTAATTACTACCACTTCAAAAGAAGTGGGGTGTGTTTACACACAAAACAATATGATTTTTACATTAAGTTCGCAATAAAACTTCAAAAATCACAAAATTACGGGAACAAACTTTCCTGCGACGTGTATACTTCCACAATAATAATAATAATAAAATTATTGTGTACAGTGCTCAGGTGCACTACAACTCATCAAAGGTGCATGTATAGTACATAGAATAATTGTTTCTACTTTTGCACAAGGCCAGCAATTGCCCAGTACATTACTGGTACTTTATTTTATCGACCCCGTAAGGATGAAAGGCAAAGTTAACCTCAACGGGATTTGAACTCAGTCCTTAAAGGGATGTAACTATGCTAGAAAGCATGGCATCCAACCCTTTACCAATACTGCTAATTCACCGCCTTACATAGAATAATGTACAAATGTCAGGAAAAACAGTGTATTATTCATGATATACATGTGTGCGTGTATATGGAGGGGTGATATCATGTGTAGTGTTGGTGAATCTCAGGAAGCATGGAGGTTTTAAAGGATGATGCAGTGACTCGACAGCTAACAACTGATGCAGGTAGTTTGTTCGATGCTTCAGCAATTCTGAGCATGAAAAAATGTGTCCGAAAGTCATGGGAGCTGTGCTGTTTTCTGACTTTGTAGGCATGTCCACGTGTGTTAGACACATGGAAATGGTCCACAGGGTTGTTGTTGGCAAGATGGTTAATAATCTTGTGGGTGTCTACTAAGTCAATTGCCAGACGTCGGAGCTTCATTGTATCCATGCCCAGAGAAGCAAGGCGTTCAGAGTATGGTAGATGCCTGATGGAGGGTATTCGCTTGGTTGCACGTCCCTGAATAGTTTCCAGGAGGTCAATCTTCTGAGCAAGATAGGGGTTCCAGACTGGTGATGCAAATTCCAAGTGTAGTCGTATGATGGAGAGCGGCTGACAAAGGTCTTTCTGAGTGATGCTAAGAGACCCTCGGCCTTCTTGACAATCTTAGAGACGTGCTTCGTCCAATGCAAATCGCTGACCATAATGCCCAGGTCACGTTCACAAGAAGACTTCTTGATATTAGTGTTGTGGAGGGAGTATCTGGATGCTGGGTTTTTACTCCCAAAATGCATGGTGGTACACTTGTCCACAGCCAACTTCAGTTGCCAGTCCGTGATCCATTGTTGCAGTGTGTCCAGGTCTGATTGCAGGAAAGATCTATAGTGTTCAGGATCTGTCCGTTTTATCTCAAGGTACAGCTTGATGTCATCTGCATATTTCAGTACTGTGGCATTCTTTAAGTTGGCACCTATGTCATTAATATATGCCACAAACAAAAAGGGACCAAGAACAGATCTCTGTGGTACACAAAATGACATCTCATACGGTGAGGAATGCTGTCCTAGAACCGTGACTACCTCTTTTCGGATGAGAATGAAGAACTTCAACCAGTTAAAAAGATCATCCTTCACACCCATTGCAGAGAGTTTTGCCATAAGTCTTTTCTGTGGCACAGATTTGAAAGCGGATGATTTATTTCGCTTTTTCCTATTGATATCTGATTTATGGAGTTTGTACTCACATTCAGCATCACGTTCAACTATCTAATATATAATGAATCCACCACCCTTACTTTGAATAAATAATGAATGAATATTATATAATTCATCTACTAAATTTGTTACCTGTTGATTAAATATAAATAATCTTGCATATAAAATATATTGCTTATTTCAAGATTTACTTTTTTTTTAATTTTCAAATGTCAACATTTCTGTTAGTGTCCGTGATATCAGAACTTTGCCATACGCTATGTTTTCTTTGTTAATATAAACGTTCATATATTTGCGTCGTTCTATCATAATGTTTATATTTCCGTTGCTAATCTTATTTTCTCCTTTTTCCATTTTCATAACATTTTGCTGTAATGTTTGTTGTTGTTCTTCTTCGATTTTATAAAATTAGTATCAATAAACCTAATCACTATCATTCCCAACTACCAATTTAACCTAAATAAAAAAAATGTTTTGATAATCCAAAACAGAGAAAGCAGGCTTTGCTAACATCAATCTTTAACATCAATTTTTGTACATTTTATAAGGATCCTTTATATCATCATCATCATCATCATCATAATTGTTTAACGTCCATCTTCCAAGCTTGCATGGGTTTGGATGGGAGTTTTCCCACTTGAGGCAAGATTAGTTGTCTTGCTCAGGACTGTCTGGCGGGTTTTCTACGGCTGGATGCCCCTCCTAACACCAACCACGTTTACAGTGTGGACTGGGAGGTTTTTACCGTGTTGCCTACACGGCTACATTACAGCGTGGACTGTGTGTTTTTTTTTTGTGAAACCTACACAACCTCATTTGTTTCGGACTGGATGTTGTGGTACCAACATAACTTTACATCGAAAGGGGTGGTGTAGATGGCGGTGGGGGTAGGGTTAGTGGGACGGGGGTGTATTTTGGTTAAGAGGTGCCTACTGACTGTAGGTTTCGCTTTGTACTTAGGCGAGGCAGGTCTTCTGTATTACGGTGTAGCGCCAAAGATCTCGGTCCAGTGACATTGTCTTGGAGAGGTGTAAGTGTGTGAGGTCGGAATTTATCAAGTCGTCCCAGGTTTTTCTGGGTCTGCCTACTCCGTGGCTACCGTCTATTTTTATTGCCCTGCACTTTTTTATACAGCTGTCATCTTTCATGCACATCACGTGACCGTACCAACGTAGTCTTCTCTCAAGTAAGCAACATCTGATCCCTCTTATTCCTAATTTCTCCCTTAGTTCATTTATGCTTTGCCGTTCATGTATATTACTATTACACACCCAACGGAGCATGCAAGCTTCGTTCCTCTCCAGTCTGCGTAGATCCTCTGCACACAATGCCCAGGTCTCACTGCCATGTAACATTGCTGTTCATATGCAGGCATCATACAGCCTGCCTTTCATTTTTAGAGAGAACCCTTTAGCGGCCAATAGTGGTATAAGCTCTCTGAACTTTTCCTATCCCGTTCTGACTCTAGCTACTGTACTTTCAGAGCACCCTCCACCACTGCTCATTTTGTCACCCAGGTAACGGAAGGTGTCCACTATTTCTATAGAACCATCTGTGCAATGGAATGAGCTAGTATTCTGTGGGCATTTGCTGCTACTAATTGCACCTGAGCACCGGCCACATATAAAATCTATATTCTTAGTCAGCTAACCTGTGATCCCACTACATCTTTTATGCACCCATACTTTGCATTTGGGACATAAAATTGAATTTCTGCCTACTCCTTTCCTACACACTGAGCATGGTCATTTCCCAGATGGGACCAGTGCCCTCTTTTCCTTCATACAAACTAGAACTTTAGTCTTAGACAGGTTAATTTTAAGGCCTGTTGATTCTAGGCCATGCTTCCATGTTTGGAATTTCTTCTCTAGTTCAGCCATTGATTCAGCTATGAGCGTTAGATCATCCGCGTATAGAAGTTCCTATTGGCAGCCGGTCTTGAACTCCTCTGTTATAGCCTGAGGGGCAATAATAAATAGTAGGGGGCTAAGGACGGAGCCCTGATGAACACCAACTTTTACGCTAAACTCTTCACTATATTCGTTATTAATTCTAACCTTGCTGACTGTTTCTTTATACATGGCTTGTATAGCTCTCACAAGCCATTCATCTACACCTAGTTTTCTAAGGGCCCACCAGATAATAGAGTGGGGTACTCTGTCAAAGGCTTTCTCCTAGTCAACAAAAGCTAAGTATAGGGGTTTACTTTTAGCTAGGTACTTCTCCTGTAGTTGTCGTACAATGAAAAGAGCGTCTGTGGTACTTTTACCTGACACAAACCCGAACTGCATTTCGTCTAGATCAATTCGTTCTCTGATTAGTTGCGCTATAACTTTTTCTGTGACCTTCATGACCGGGTCAATTAATTTAATGCCTCTATAGTTTCCCCTATCTAGGGCATCTCCTTTACCCTTGTAGCAGTTAATGATGATGCTGCTGCGCCAGTCCTTCGGAACGACCCCATTCTCTATGACTTGGTTTACTATCCGGGTGACCATAGTGTGTCCCACCGTTCCAGATGCTTTCAGCATTTCAGCAACTATTTCCGAAGGCCTAGCCGCCTTGCCCGTCTTCATGTCTTTGATCACCTTACTTATTATACTACCTTCAACTTGCACTGCTGGTCCCTTTATTGGATCGATGTGGGAGAGACTGTCTTTCTCCCAATTATTCTCCTCATATATATATCATATATCATCATCATTTTACGTCCGCTTTTCCCTGCTTGCAAGGGTGGGACGGGAACTGATTCTGGCTTGATTTCTACAGCTGGATGCCCTTCCTAACACCAACCTCATTTACAGTGAGTGCTGGCTGCTTTTTTGCCGTGGCACCTCCACGACCACTTTGCAGTGGAATGATATGGACCCCAGTCCCTATCATCTCATATATATTAAGGCAGAACACTGGAAGGTAATATCCGTAGAGGTAGAGCACTCAGTCCATGGGACGAGTTTGGTAGAAGTAGTGATACAACAGTTAGTTCACCATAGTGAACTAACTGTTGTGTTATTACTTCTAACTATATATATATATATACCAGGTGTTTTAAACCCTTTTTTTTATCATATTCCTTATAAATATAGATATAATTTTATCATATATATATATGTTAATGTTGTTTTATTTTATATTATATTTTCTGTAGTTGTAAGCTGGGCAGATGAACCACAGATAGCAGTGCCAGTAAAACCAATGGACAAAGACAATGACCAGTCACCTAAACACCAGTTCAGTCCAGAAGTTGCCACAGACTCCACAGAACCTCAGTCAGTATTAATTTTATTTCTATCTCTTATGATTTCTTACTAAACCTTTCTTCTGCAATACTAAAGTATGATTTAATATGTTTATATTTATCTAAAAATATTCCATTGAAATTATTTGAAAACCACAGGCAGTGTCTTTCTTCAGAAACATGATAATGAAATGGTTAAAGAGATTATATTGATCTAAACATCTTCCTAAACATAATGTAATGTACAAACCTTTGTTAAGTTATATTCCAAACACCAGATTTTCAAAATTATTTAAAAACCATAGACAATACTTTCATGAGAAATATTGAAATGAAAAGGTTAAAACACCATTCTGAATGTGACCATGTCAAGGTCATTTGGTTTAACTTTTTACCTTTGACAGGGATATTATTACATTTCTAAGTTAACATAATGTCTTCTAAAGTCTGACACAAGCTCTGGGGATCTTCAGGTCAGTGCTTATCTCAGTTTCCATAGCAAAGAGTAACTGAGAGTACAAGACTTCCCTGGACAGGACACCAGTTCATTACTGGTTTTAATCTTCAGCTATTGCTGGTAGTTATTTTCAGCTGAGTATACTGGAACAAAATGAAATGAAGTGCCTTGTTCAAGAACACAACCCTGTCTAACACCCTTATCACTAGGTCACCACATACCTCCACTGTAGTATACAGTTGTAATGTGAAATGAAGTGTTTTGTTCAAGAACACAACACACAACCCAGTCTAACACCCTTACCACTAGGCCACCACATACCTCCACTGTAGTATACAGTTGTAATGTGAAATGAAGTGTTTTGTTCAAGAACACAACACACAACCCAGTCTAACACCCTTACCACTAGGCCACCACATACCTCCACTGTAGTATACAGTTGTAATGTGAAATGAAGTGTTTTGTTCAAGAACACAACACACAACCCAGTCTAACATCCTTACCACTAGGTCACTCAACTTCACAAGTTAACATAACAAATAAGAAGGTTCAATAGTCAATAGGTCAACAGACTTCCTGGCTATTTCATTAAATGCTAACAACAGGACTAACATATATCAATAAGAGAATTTCCTACATTTGGTCAAGGAAGTTTTTGATTGTTTAATCTCCAACGAGTTGAGCAGGTTTTATCAAGCACAGCTTCCCTACAATATAAACTATAATAAAGTAAGGAATACGGGACTGCGTACGGTTTATAATTTTTTTTATTCCATTAGTAAAATAAGTTTGATTACTTTGAATAAACAATGAATGAATATTATATAATTTATCTACTAAATTTTGTGGCTGTTGATTAAATATTTGTTATTGTTTATTTAAAGATTCACTTCTTTAAAATTTTCAAATGTCAACAGTTCCGGTTAGCGATCGCTTAAATAAATATTCCTGTATTTCTGTCACTAATTTTCTCCTAATACAGTTTATATAGAACTAGCAGTTTAGCCCGGCATTGCTCAGGTTTGTTCATTTGCTATGAAAAGTTACATACAGGTAAACGTGGCTTGAAAGCGAATAAGCTTATCAATTAAGTGCATAAAGCAGTTGAACCGATTATTAAAAGTTACAAACCAATTAGCATTTTGGACAATCAATGATGGGTTAAAATCTTCCAATAGCGAATTTAGCAGACCAAAGTTGCAAGATGGTGGCCCTGATGCCGCTGGGTGTCAGATCTGTCTGCCATGGGTGACCCTACCAGGAAATAGTTTTCCAGACGGCATAGCTCCAACACCTTCAACACCTGTACCAACACCTATAGCACCTCTTTGTAGACGATATTGCGTGTCATCCTTGAGGAGTGTAAGCAAAAAGTCCATTCCTGTTCCCTACGCGGGAACAGGCAACATAAAGTTGGCCATGGGAGAAGCATGGCTCCCCCAAATGGATGCCCACCACCGATAATGTTTGCCCTTGTAACTTGTTAATGGACATGGCAAAACATGGTCTCACTGGGAATTGGGATCGCCGGAAATCGAACGGGATATCTGACGCTGAGGGGAAAAGGTTTATCCTTGGCAGTGTATTCGGCAGAATTGCCAGAAGTACAACACTATGGGTGTTATCATATTCATATTTAACCAATTAAAGTCATAAAAAATAAATAATTTAAACATTCCAATTCATATGTCTATAGCATTAATCTGTTATATGAAGTGTTATTTTGTGGGTTGTTATTTGCAATAAGCCGATTGAAAATGCCCCAGAAAAGTCGTATGTCAATACGGAATTCCAATGACTCCCCCAGCAGTTAAATTATAGAGAGGGGGGATAATCTATTATAGAGAGAGGGAAGAATAATGGAGAGAGTAAAGCTAAGAAACTATAGGGAGGTGTGTAAAACAGTGTTGTCATATAGAGAGTGAAGAGCGACAGAGAGAGTAAAGCAGTTAAATTATAGAGAGAGGGAATAATCTATTATAGAGAGAGGGAAGAGCGACGGAGAGAGCGTTATGGCTATGTTAGTTGTTGTATAAAATGATGTGTTGCTTAGTTTTCAAAGTTTATGTTGCGTTCCAGAACAAATTTTTGTCGCTGTTGGGTAGTAGAGAGAGGAAATAAGTGTGTAAAAGAGAGGGTTACAGCATGTATTTAGTTTTATCGATTTTTTTCATAGAAGCAGGACATTTTTTGCAAAGTTTATTACGCGTTGACCATCATTGGTAAATTTAGAGGACATTGGAAAAAAAATCATCAAAATCATCAAAATCGGTAGAGAAATGTGGAAATGCATAAAAATCATACACAGACACAGACAGACATCTTCTGTTTTATATATATAGAGATATCATCTTTTTTTAATGTATCATGGATTACGTTACTGATTACATAAGACAGTGTAACACAGTCTTCGTTCAATTTTTGTGGATATTGTCAATTACGATTTTATTTGATGTATCATATCTACATGTATATAAACTTGCATATAATATCAATATACACACTACACATGCTAGCACTACACATGCTACCCAAAGGGTAGTTTTCTGCTAGTCATAATAATGAACTTCTGACAGCTTCAATGTTTTTACTAAATCATCATTTTTTACTAAATCTTCCTCTACTGTAGCTGTAGCTACCTTCCACTGGGAACTCCTGACACTTCTTCACCCAACACTCATCATCCATACACATCACATGTCTATACCAGTACAGTCTTCACTCACTACCCAAGTCTTCCTCTACTGTAGCTACCTTTTACTGGGAACTCCTGACACTACTTCACCCAACAATCACCATCCATACACATCACATGTCTATACCAGTGCATTCTTCTCTCTCTACCCTGGTCTTCCTCTACTGTAGCTACCTTCCACTGGGAGCTCCTGACACTTCTTCACCCAACAATCACCATCTATACACATCACATGTCTATACCAGTGCAGTCTTCTCTCTCTACTCAGGTCTTCCTCTACTGTAGCTACCTTCCACTGGGAACTCCTGACACTTCTTCACCCAACACTCATCATCCATACACATCACATGTCTATACCAGTACAGTCTTCACTCACTACCCAAGTCTTCCTCTACTGTAGCTACCTTTTACTGGGAACTCCTGACACTACTTCACCCAACAATCACCATCCATACACATCACATGTCTATACCAGTGCAGTCTTCTCTCTCTAACCAGGTCTTCCTCTACTGTAGCTACCTTCCACTGGGAGCTCCTGACACTTCTTCACCCAACAATCATTATCTATACACATCACATGTCTATACCAGTGCAGTCTTCTCTCTCTAACCAGGTCTTCCTCTACTGTAGCTACCTTCCACTGGGAACTCCTGACACTTCTTCACCCCACAATCATCATCTATACACATCACATGTCTATACCAGTGCAGTCTTCTCTCTCTCCCCAGGTCTTCCTCTACTGTAGCTACCTTCCACTGGGAATTCCTGACACATCTTCACCCAACAATCATCATCTATAAAGATCACATGTCTATACCAGTGCAGTCTTCTCTCTCTACCCCGGTGTGCCTCTACTGTAGCTACCTTCCACTGGGAACTCCTGACACGTCTTCACCCAACAATCACCATCCATACACATCAGATGTCTATACCAGTGGTGCAGTATTCTCTCTCTCCCCAGGTCTTCCTCTACTGTAGCTACCTTCCACTGGGAACTCCTGACACATCTTCACCCAACAATCATCATCCATACACATCACATGTCTATACCAGTGCAGTCTTCTCTCTCTCCCCAGGTCTTCCTCTACTGTAGCTACCTTCCACTGGGAACTCCTGACACCTCTTCACCCAACAATCACCATCTATACACATCACATGTATATACCAGTGCAGTCTTCTGTATCAACCCAGGTCTTCCTCTACTGCAACTTCCTTCCCCTTTGATCTGAAAGTACAGAGGGCTGAAATAAATACCACAAGGCAGTCAACCTAACACTCTAATATCATTTATTGTCTTATCTTGAATTGATCATAAAAGATATCTGATGGAATGTTACAACCCCCCCCCCCCCCACACACACACACACTTCTGTCTCTACCTCCCCCCTCCCCCCTATATCACTGTTGCTGTCTCAGGTTTCTTTTCACCTGGTGAAGTGATGGCAGGAATTGTGATGGTGGTGGTGGTGGTGGTTGTGATGATTGGAAAGTGGGGTGATGTGATAACAATTGTGCCATTACATCATAGAATGTCTGGGGACCCTCCTACACACCTATATATATATATTGTGAGAGTAGTATTTTAGGTGGGGTGCAAAGATAGGTGAGGCGATGTGTGGGTGGTAAGGGGAGGTAACTCCACCCCCCACCCCCCGCCACACACACACATACACGCGATAATCATAGATAAATAAATATATTCCTACTTCTTAACTTCCTTCCTGATATACGATCTACTGATTCTACTATTTGATAATAAATATGTATGATTCACTCATATACATACACACACACAAACACATATATATATATACACTCACATACATGCATATACACGCACACACACACACATATATATATATATATATATATATATAACCCATGCTAGCATGGAAGAACGGACGTAAAACGGTGATGATGATGATGATAATGATTCTCACATACATGCACACACACACACATATATACATATATATATATATACTCACATACATACATGTTCATATACATGCATACACACACATATACTACATATATATATATATACACTCATATATATATATATGTATATACACATATATACAGATATACATACACACACACATATATATATACACACACATATACGTACATACATACACAAACCTACACACATGCATATATATGTACTCACAAACACACACATATACACAATTACACTGACATATATATGTACTCACACACACATACACACACAATTACACATACTTCAATCATCTTTTTTTTTTTACCCTTGAAATTATTCTTTATGAAGTTGATTGTAGTAGCAGTAGTAGTAGTAGTAGTAGTAGTGGTGATGGTGGTGGTATTGGTGGTATTGTTAGTAGTATTAGTAGTAGTAGTGGTGGTGGTGGTGGTGGTAGTGGTAGTGCTTCAGAGGAGAACTTCGATGTGCAAATCTCATGGTTTTTCATAACTGAAGGGTGTCTTTACCCCTTATATAAGTCAAAAGTAAAGATATATATATATATATATAGAGAGAGAGAACCATATATCGTAGAAAATACAGTATGTTGTATATATACTAAATACATATTTCAGATTCTTCTCTGTAATATGTATTTAGTATATACTAGCATTAAAGCCCGGCGTTGCTCAGGGTCATTAAGTTACCAAAGTTAGGTTGCACCACCCATTTTATGGCATCACTTTTTTGTCTGCCAGGCACTGGGTGAATGAATTGCAGACCTGGAAGCATGAGATGCGCCAGCAGTGACAATTGTAGTTTCGCCTATGGATATTATCTCTGTGCAAAAAAGTGTTGAAATTTATTGTTTCACAGTACTTGCGCAACACGCGCGTAGACGATGCCAGCGAACAACAGAGCTGCGATGGAGTTGTTCTGCATGGTTGTCTGTGTGTTTTCTAAATTTAAGACAGTAGGGAGGGTTGTGATATGAGGGAGAGTTAGCTGTTGTTTCTAGCAGGTTTAGTGACCTCATAGAGGATATGTGTTTTCTAAATTTAAGACAGTAGGGAGTGGTGTGATATGGGAGAGAGTTAGCTGCTGTTTCTAGCAGGTTTAGTGACCTCATAGAAGATATGTTTTCTAAATTTAAGACAGTAGGGAAGGGTGTGATATGGGGGAGAGTTAGCTGCTGTTTCTAGCAGGTTTAGTGACCTCATAGAAGATATGTTTTCTAAATTTAAGACAGTAGGGAGGGGTGTGATATGGGGGAGAGTTAGCTGCTGTTTCTAGCAGGTTTAGTGACCTCATAGAAGATATGTTTTCTAAATTTAAGACAGTAGGGAGGGGTGTGATATGGGGGAGAGTTAGCTGCTGTTTCTAGTAGGTTTAGTGACCTCATAGAGGATATTATTGTTTATCATTATCTATAAAAGGCAGATTGTTGTTGTTGTCGTGTGTGTACACATGTTCCATGTTTATACATTTGCACAATTTCAAACCGATTCGACTCAAAGTCTGTAAGAATCCACGTTTGTTGAGAGGTTTTAAAAAAGATTTATCGTTTGTTGTTGAATAAATGTACCTGTTGCTTTTGAATAATTGTTGTTTCGTATGAAATGTAATAATTGTTTCTACTTTTTTGGCACAAGGCCAGCAATTACCCAGTACATTACTGGTAGTTATGTAATAAAAAACGTTCTCTCTCTCTCTCCCTCTCACTCTCTTCTCTCTCTCTCTTCGGCAATCACGCACGCTGTTTAATTGCTTTAAATGTTTTTTTATCATTTGAAGTTAGTGTAAGAAAGGAAGTTAATGAATAGTCGTGTATTTGTGGTTATAAATCCTGCACGTTGTTTAATTGCTTTAAATTTTTTTTGATAAATTTATGTGAGTGTGTGTTTGTATGTGTTTGTAAATAAATCATTAAGTTTGAAGCAACTAAAAGTTAGTGTGGTTATAAATCACGCATGTTGTTTAATTGCTTTAAATGTTTTTTTATCATTTGAAGTGAGTGTGTGTTTGTATGCGTTTGGAAATAAATCAGTAAGTTTGAAGTATAAAAGAGAAAGTAGCAAAATGTGTGGGTTGTAGATAGAGGGAAGCAGATGATATGAGAGAGTAAAACGGACAGTATCACCATCAAGCTTGGAAAGAGAAAGTAGCATAAAGTATGAAGTTGTATAGATTTTGAATGGTAATGGAAAGAGTTTAGCAGTTTAAATGAGAGAAAAATCGTAAAATATTGAGTTTTATCTATTTTTTGCGTAATTGTGGGTGAAATTGAAAAAATGATATGTGCCAAGATGCAATCGAAGCTATTTCGAATACTGAATTGTAAATTTCAATTGAAGAAATTCTATATCGTAGATTTCTATAACAAATGAGCATGTCCATACACTGAGCTTTATAGATTATGATGATACAACATACTGTATTTTCTACGATATATGCTTCTTTCTCTCTCTATATATATATATCTTTACTTTTGACTTATTATTGCTCTGGATAAAGTCTATTGAGCTTGTTTATTGAGAAGCACATAATTCTAACATTTAATATGTTATATATCTATATCATCATCATCATTATCACCGTTTTACGTCCGGTAGCATGGGTTAGAAGGGTTGTCTTGCTGTGGGCAGTGTTCGGTGGGCTGACCTTCTCTTGTTCATACGGCAACTGATTCTGACTTGATTTCTACAGCTGGATGCCCTTCCTAACACCAACCTCATTTACAGTGAGTGCTGGGTGCTTTTTTGCCGCGGCACCGCCACGACCACTTTGCAGTGGAATGATAGGGACCCCAGTCCTATCATCTCATTTCTACAGCTGAGTAAACTGGAGCAATGTGAAATAAAGTGTCTTGCTCAAGGAATCAACACATCACCCGGTCTGAGAATTGAACTCGCATCCTTTCGATTGCAAGCCCAATGCTCTAACCACTAAGCCATATATATATATCATCATCATTTTACATCCGCTTTTCCCTGCTTGCAAGGGTTGGATGGGTCCTATTCAGCACAGCATCTCTCCACTTGACACGGTCCTTCGTCATCTCCTCGGTGAGTTTCAGCGATGTGAGGTCTACTCTCACCACCACCGCCCATTTTTTTTGTGGTCTACCTTTACTGCGTCTTCCTTCTACTGGTATTTCTTGGCATTTCTTTACCCAGTGGTCATTCTCCATGCGCATCACATGTCCATACTATCTCAGTCTTCTCTCCCGCACACCACAACTTATCCCTCTTATACCCAGTTTCTTTCTCAACTCGTCTATGCTTGGTTGATCACGTACATTGACATTGTACATCCAATGGAGCACGCTTGCTTCATTTCTCTCCAGCCATCGCATATCCTCTGCAGTTGCTGCCCATGTCTCACTACCATGCAGCATCGCGCATCTCACACAGGCATCATATAACCGTCCTTTTGTAGGCAGGAAGAAACCCTTCTTCGTCAGCAGAGGAAGCAGCTCCCTAAACTTCTTTCAACCCATCCTTATTCTAGATACTATGGCCTCGGAACACCCCTCTCCCATGCTAATCTGATCACCTAGGTACCGGAAGTTATCAACCCCTTCTATAGAACCCACCTGCATTGGGAAAATGTGTCTATGACTGCGACTTCTACTGCCAACTTTCCCTGTACATCTACTGCATACATAGTTTTCCCTACCTGTTAGTTTGCCTACTATCCCACTGCATCTCTTATGTACCCAAGTTCTGGATTGCGTACATTTTATGGAATTTATGCCAGTTCCTTTCCTACATATCAAACATGGCCATTTCTCTGATGGAATCAGAGTATTGTCCTCTCTTCTACTTATCAACACTTTTGTCTTTGCTAGGGTCACTCTCAGTCCTCTTGATTCCAACTGCTGTTTCCATAGCCAGAATTTATTCTCTAGCTCCTCTACTGATTCTGTTATAAGTACCAGATTGTCAGCATGGAGAAGTTCCCAGGGACAGCCAGTCTTAAACTCCTCTGTTATGGCTTGGAGGACTATAATGAACAAGAGCAGGCTGAGGACCGAACCCTGATGTACACCTACTTGTATCTGGAATTCCCCACTAAACTCCATACCTACTCTCACTTTACTGACAAAGGCCTTATTTACCCTATCAAAGGCCTTCTCAAGGTCAACAAAAGCTAAGGATAGGGGCTTATTTTTCTCTTGAAGTTGCCTCACTAAGAAGAGGGCATCTGTTGTACTTTTCCGAGGCACAAAACCAAATGGCATCTCATCTAATTTGACCCTTTCTCTAATCAGTTGCGCTAATATTCTCTCTGCCACTTTCATAATCTGATCCATCAGCTTTATGCCTCTATAATTATTCCTCTTTAGAGCACCCCCTTTACCTTTGTAACAATTTATGAGAATACTGCTGCACCAGTCTTTGGGTATGACACCATCATATATAGCCTGATTGATGATGCATGCAAGCAGTTTAGTGTCTACTTCTCCTGAAGCCTTCAGCATCTCAGCAACTATCCCCGATGGTCCAGCAGCCTTACCATTCTTCATTTCCTTAATTGCCTCTTGTACCCTATATTTGTCAATCTCAATAGCTGGTCCCTTTGTCAGGACTACTGGGGGTAATTTCTCTCTCTCCCATTCATTCTCCACATTCATCAGTCTCTCATAATGACATTTCCAGGCCTTCCTTTTTTTGATCATTCATGACACTAAGTACGCCGGCATCATTCCGGACACATTTATCTCCCACAACATCCTCATTTGCACTGACACACTGCCTTGCAATGCAGATCACCGCACGTCTCTGATCTTCCCATCGCAGAACATTGGCAAACCTCCTACTCTCAGCCTCCCTGCGTGCTAAGTACACCTAACGTCTAGCTTCTCTCTTAGTGGCTGTATATCCTTCTCTACTCCCACCATTTTTCAAAGCATTCCATGCTAGTCTTTTGTCTCTAATGGCCCTATCTACTGTGCTGTTCCACCACCAGGTCACTTTCTGTCTAGTTGAAGCTCTGCCCCAACCACAAGTTTCTTCAGTAGCCTGCAGTAAGTTGTCACACAAGAAATTCCAGTTATCATCTATGTCATACACTCTAAATCGTCTTCTTTTTCGTCATACACGTCTCGAAGGGCTTTCCTAAATTTATATTTTAATGAAAGATCTTTTAGCTTCCAGACCTTTCTTTTCCACACTTTCCTGATGTCTCATTTTGTCTCTTGCTTATTGAGATGTCACTAACGACTAACCTATGCTCTGGGGTATATTCTTCCCCGGGGTATGCCTTAGTATTTGACACCATCTGTCTGTCTCACTGTCTAACTAGCAGGAAGTCAATCTGGCTTATGTGCTCACCTGATTTGTAGGTTATTAGGTGGTTGGTAGGCTTATGGAAGTTAGTGTTGCAAATGGTTAGTGCACTTGCGTCACAAAGTTCAAGAAGCCTCATTCCTTCTTCATTTTTTGAGCCATAACCGTGCCCACCATGTACCCCAGTGTATCCATCCTGGGGCTGTCCAACATGTCCAATGAAGTCCCCTGCTAGTATAACGATGTCTCTATCCTCTGTCATTGATGTTGTTTGTAAAAGTTGCTCGTAAAAGCAGTCTTTCTCTTCTTTACCTAGGCCTGCCTGGGGAGCATAGGTAGAGATGATTGTCAGTAGTCTCTTGTCTACAACTAATCTAAGCTTAATTGTTCTATCACTAACTCTAACTACCTCTATTATCTTATTGATCCATCTCTCAGCCAGTAATATGCCCACCCCACCTAACCCATCATCATTACCCACCCAGAAAAGCTTATAACTACGATGTTTGCCTGCGACTAGTCTTGTAGAGGCACCTCTCCATCTCACCTCTTGCACACAGCACACATCCACATGCTTTCTCTCCAGCATCTCCACTATCTCACCAGATCTACCTGTTAGAGTGCCAACATTAAGTGTGGCAACTCTGAGATGCGACGTCTCGTTCTTTTTCCTGTTGTGCGATTGCTTGATGACGGTCGTGGGGTTCTCACACATGGCCTCACTAGCCACCCCACTACCGTGTGCAGCCCTAACATGGTTAGTGTTATTGCTGTTTACGCAGTTGTTGCAAATTTCATTTGTTGTGGGCATAGTATTTGGCAGTAGTATATACATATATAGTGAAAGAGTGCTGAATAACATGGTCGGCTGTACAAAAACCCTTTTTGTATAAGTACAAGTTAGAGTTAGTTGATGTATCTTTTAACTTATGTGTGTATATATATATACATACATGCACACACATACATACATATACATGTATATACACACACCTCCTCTGCACAACATGAGATACTGTGTGTGTCCTTTTGTGTGATTTTGGCTTTATAACAACTTTATTTTATGTGATTCTTCATAAATTTTTGGTGGAGGGTCGGGGAAGGGGCTGACCCTGGTTTACCATTCTACCATTCTACAATTCTACCATTTTACAATTCTACCATTCTACAATTCTACCACCATTCTACCATTGTACAATTCTACAATTCTACCATTCTGCCAATCTACCATTGTACCTTTCTACCATTCTACCTTCTACCATTTTACCTTCTACCATTCTACCATTGTACCTTTCTACCATTCTACCATTGTACCTTTCTACCATTCTACCATTGTACCTTTCTACCATTCTACCATTGTACCTTTCTACCATTCTACCATTGTACCTTTCTACCATTCTACCATTGTACCTTCTACCATTCTACCATTGTACCTTTCTACCATTGTACCTTCTACCATTGTACCATTGTACCATTCTGCCATTCTACCATTGTACCATCGTACCATTGTACCATCGTACCATTGTACCATTCTACCATTGTACCATTCTACCATTCTGCAATTCTACAATTCTACCTTTCTACCAACCTACCATTGTACCATTGTACCTTTCCACCATTCTCTCATTGTACCATTCTACCATTCTACCATTGTACCTTTCTACCATTGTACCTTTCTACCATTCTACCATTATACCATTGTACCTTTCTACCATTGTACCATTCTACCATTGTACCATTCTACCATCGTACCATACTACCATTCTACCATTCTACCATTCTACCATTGTACCTTTCTACCATTCTACCATTCTACTATTGTACCATTCTACCATTGTACCTTCTACCATTGTACCATTCTACCATTCTACCATTGTACATTCTACCATTGTACCATTCTACCATTGTACCATTCTACCATTGTACCATTGTACCATTCTACCATTCTACCATTCTACCATTGTACCTTCTACCATTGTACCATTCTACCATTCTACCATTCTACCTTTCTACCATTCTACCATTGTACCATTCTACCATTCTACCATTGTACCATTCTACCATTCTACCATTGTACCTTTCTACCATTCTACCATTCTACTATTGTACCATTCTACCATTGTACCTTCTACCATTCTACCATTCTACCATTCTACCATTCTACCTTCTACCATTGTACCATTCTAACATTCTACCATTCTACCATTGTACCTTTCTACCATTCTACCATCTACCATTGTACCATTCTACCATTGTACCATTCTACCATCGTACCATTCTACCATTCTACCATTCTACCATTGTACCTTTCTACCATTCTACCATTCTACTATTGTACCATTCTACCATTGTACCTTCAACCATTGTACCATTGTACCATTCTACCATTCTACCATTCTACCTTCTACCATTGTACCATTCTAACAATCTACCATTCTACCATTGTACCATTCTACCATTCTACCATTGTACCTTTCTACCATTCTACCATTCTACTATTGTACCATTCTACCATTGTACCTTCTACCATTGTACCATTCTACCATTGTACCTTCTACCATTCTACCATTCTACCATTCTACCATTCTACCATTCTACCTTCTACCATTCTACCATTCTACCATTGTACCTTCTACCATTCTACCATTCTACCATTCTACCATTCTACCGGTCATTAATTAGTCAGCCATGAAACGTGCAGAACCGGAATATAATCTCAGACATGTGCACACGTATATGGATAAACACACACACACACACCATGCCACACACACACACACACACCATGCCACACACATAGCCCCCCCACACACACACACACCCTGCCACACATACACCATACCACACACACTGCCACACACACACCATGCCACACACACACCATGCCACACACATACCATGCCACACACACACACCATGCCACACACACACCATGCCACACACACACCATGCCACACACACACCATGCCACACACACCATACCACACACACAACCATGCCACACACACACTATGCCACACACACACCATGCCACACACACACCATACCCCCCCACACACACACCACACCACACACATAACCCCCCCCCACACACACACACACACCATGCCACACATACACCATACCACACACACACCACACACATAGCCCCCCCCCCACACACACACCATGCCACACACACACCATACCATACACACCATACCACACACACCACACCACACACACACCATACCACACACACCATACCACATACATAGCCACACACACACATACACCATGCCACATACATAGCCACACACACACACACACCATGCCACACACACACACCATGCCACACACACACACCATGCCACACACACACACACCATACCACACACACACCATGCCACACACACACCATACCACATTCATTGACACACACACACACAGCATGCCACACACACACCATACCACACACACTGTCACACACACACACAGCATGCCACACACACACCATACCACACACACTGCCACACACACACCATACCACATACACTGCCACACACACACGCACCATACCACACACACCATGCCACACACACCACGCCACACACACCTCTAACCGCCACCCCCTACACCACCACCCTAAACCACCGCCACCACCCACTTTGTTGTTTTTTTGTCGTGACACCTACACGACCTCATTTATTTAGGACTGGATGTTGTGGTACCAACATAACTTAACATCGAAAGGGGTGGTGTAGATGGCGGTGGGGGTAGGGTTAGTGGGACGGGGGTGTATTTTGGTTAAGAGGTACCTACTGACTGTAGGTTTCGCTTTGTACTTAGGCAAGGAGGGTCTTCTGTATTACTGTGTAGCGCCAAAGATCTCGGTCCAGTGACATTGTCTTGGAGAGGTGTAAGTGTGTGAGGTCGGAATTTGTCAAACGTCCCAGGTTTTTCTGGGTCTGCCTACTCCGTGGCTACCGTCTATCTTTATTGCCCTGCACTTTTTTATACAGCTGTCATCTTTCATGTGCATCACATGACCATACCAACGTAGTCTTCTCTCAAGTAAACAACATCTGATCCCTCTTATTCCTAATTTCTCACTTAGTTCATTTACGCTTTGCTGTTCACGTATATTGCTATTACACATCCAACGGAGGATGCTAGCTTCGTTCCTCTCCAGTCTGCGTAGATCCTCTGCACACAATGCCCAGGTCTCACTGCCATGTAGCATTGCTGTTCGTATGCAGGAATCATACAGCCTGCCTTTCATTTTTAGAGAGAACCCTTTAGCGGCCAATAATGGTATAAGCTCTCTCAACTTTTTCCATCCCGTTCTGACTCTGGCTACTGTACTTTCAGAGCACCCTCCACCACTGTTGATTTTGTCACCCAGGTAATGGAAGGTGTCTACTATTTCTATAGAGCCATCTGGGCAATAGAAGAAGCTAGTATCCTGTGGGCACTTGCTACTTATTGCACTTGAGCACCGGCCACATATAAAATCTATGTTCTTAGATAGCTTACCTTTGATCCCACTACATCTTTTATGCACCCATACTTTGCATTTGGGACATAAAATGGAATTTCTGCCTACTCCTTTCCTACACACTGAGCATGACCATTTCCCAGAGGGGACCTGTGCCCTATTTTCATTCCTACATACTAGAACTTTAGTCTTAGACAAGTTAACTTTAAGGCCTTTTGATTCTAGGCCATGCTTCCATGTTTGGAATTTCTTCTCTAGTTCAGCCAGCGATTCAGCTATGAGTGTTAGATCATCTGCGTTTAGAAGTTCCCATGGGCAGCCGGTCTTGAACTCCTCTGTTATAGCTTGAAAGGCAATAATAAATAGGAGGGGGCTAAGGATAGAGCCCTGATGAACACCAACTTTTACGCTAAATTCTTCACTATATTCGTTGTTAATTCTAACCTAGCTGACTGTTTCTTTATACATAGCTTGTATAGCTCTCACAAGCCATTCATCAACCCCTAGTTTTCTAAGAGCCCACCAGATAATGGCACAGGAGACTCTGTCAAAGGCTTTCTCCAAGTCAACAAAAGCTAAGTATAGGGGTTTACTTTTAGCTAGGTACTTCTCCTGTAGTTGTTGTACAAGGAAAAGAGCGTCTGTGGTACTTTTACCTGACACAAACCCAAACTACAATTTGTCTAGATCAATTCGCTCTCTGATTAGTTGCGCTATAACTGTTTCTGTGACCTTCATGACCTGGTCAAAAGATTTAATGCCTCTATAGTTTCCCCTACCTAGGGCATCTCCTTTACCGTTGTAGCAGTTAATGATGATGCTGCTACGCCAGTCATTTGGTATGACCCTGTTCTGTATGACTTGGCTTACTATCCGGGTGACCATAGTGTGTCCCACCGTTCCAGATGCTTTCAGCATTTCAGCAACTATCTCCGAAGGCCCAGCTGCCTTGCCCATCTTCATATCTTTGATTGCCTTACTTATTATACTACCTTCAATTAGCACTGCTGGTCCCTCTATTGGGTCGATGTGGGGCAGACTATCTTTTCCCATTTATTCTCCTCATTTAGTAGCCTTTCGTAGTGACACTTCCAAGCTACCTTCTTAACAGCATCAGTAATGGCAAGTACGCCATCATCGTTACAGACACACTTCTCCCTGACAATATCACGGTTTTCCTTGACACATTGCCTAGCAATCCTGAACACCTCACGTTTTTGGTCCTTGCGTTGTAGAACATGCTTGAACTTTCTTTCTTCTGCTTCCCTTCTTGCAAAGTACACTTGTCTCCTAGCTTCCCTCCTGGCCATTAGATAGTCTTCTCTACTTCCCCCATCCCGCCATACTTTCCAAGCCTGCTCTTTGGCATTGATTGACTCCTCCACCTTACTGTTCCACCACCTCGTTACTCCCCTCTTTGCAATGTATACTTGTTGTCTAGCTTCTCTCCTAGCTACCTGATAGAGTTCTCTACTTTCGCTGTCCCTCCATCCTTTCTGAGCCTGCTTTTGCCGTTGATTGACTCCTCCACCTTACTGTTCCACCACCAAGTTACTCTCCTCCTGCTTATAGGTCTGCTCCAGCCACAGATTTCATCTGTCGCCTTCAGCAGGTTAACCTTCAGGAAATCCCACTGTTCCTCTATATTGCTCTAATTGCTCTTCCTTACTGACAAAAGCATGAAGTAATATGCTTTTTAATTTGTTACTGGCTGTGGGGGTCCTTTAACTTCCATATTCTTCTTCATAGGGTAGTTGAGTACGTCTTGTACTGACTATGAGGTCGCTAATTATGAGGCTATGTTGGGAGGTGCATTCTTCATGGGAGGTGCATTCTTCACTCTGTCACGTCTTCCTGTAAGGATATAATCTATCTGACTGGCGTGTTCCCCTGATCTATAGGTGATCAAGTGATTGACTCGTTTTTTGAAGTTTGTGTTACAGATGGTTAGGTTATTAGTGTCACAGAATTCCAGGATTCTGAAACCTTCCTCATTTCTAGTACCAAACCCATAGCCTCCATGGATTCCGTCATAGCCGTCACAACGTTGTCCAACATGACCATTTAGGTCGCCAGCAATAGCTATGTAGTCACTGTCAGTTATTTGGGAGGTAGTGAGCATTAGAGACTCATAGAACCTGTCTTTTATAACGCCAGGCAGTCCGGATTGGGGTGTGTAAGCAGATATTATTGTCACAGTAGTTCTATTGAGGACAAGTCTTATTTTAATTATTCTGTCGTTCACTCTATTTACGTCTATTACCTTATCTACCCATTTTTCTGCTAACATAATTCCTACCCCACCCAGCCCATTGTCATTTCCCACCCAGCATCGTTTTTTACCCACAATGAATCTAGCAGACCCACCCCTCCACCTGGTCTCTTGAACACAGCAAACATCAACTTCCTTACATTCAAGCTCTTTAGAGCGACCTTTTAAAGTACCTACATTCATGGTACCAACTCTGAAGTTTTGGATTGTGTTTGGTGGGTGAGAAGGATGGGTTTGGGGCGCAGGGAGGGGTGAGAGAGATGGGGTTACGTTAGCCATCCGCAACCGAAATAAAGAGGAGTCCTTACATTCTCGTACGGCAACATCAGGTGAATTTATCTTTATCTTTGGCATTGTCATTGAGTGTCCAGACTTTTCAGACTCCAGAATTCTATAGTCCATCTAGCATATCGAAAAGCAACCAGGTCTAAACTTAAGGAGTGATAGCCGAGGCGGTGGTTTTGTGAAAGAGAAACATATTATAAGCCACTGCATTATGATTGGGCCAAATAATAATAATTGTTTCTACTTTTGGCACAAGGCCAGCAATTACCCAGTACATTACTGGTACTTTATTTTATCGACCCTGTAAGGATGAAAGGCAAAGTTAACCTTGGCGGGATTTGAACTCAGATCATAAAATTGTGGCGAGTGGGGGTGGGGGAGGGATATGGTGGCGAGTGGGAGCAGGGGGAGGGATATGGTGAAGTTAACTGGAAGGTTATTTTTATAATATACTCCTGCAAATTCGGCCATAATTAAACAAACTATTATTGTTGTTGATGATGTTATTGTCTATATTGTTGTTGATCTGTAGGGTATTTCCTTCACAAGTTATATACATACTATGAGACAACTACTAGACAGCTCACATGTAGACGTGATATATCTTGACTTTGCGAAGGCCTTTGACAAGGTCGACCACGGAATGATATGTCACAAACTACACGGACTCGGCATAACTGGAAAAGTAGGTGAGTGGCTGCATGGCTTCTTAAGGGACAGAAGCCAGGCAGTCGCAGCAAATGGGGCCCTCTCGAGGGAAACACCGATAACAAGTGGGGTGCCTCAGGGGACACTCCTGGGACCACTACTGTTTTTGGTGGCTCTCTCGGACATGCCCTCTGTGGTACATGCAACAACATCCCTCACTAGCTATGCTGATGACACTAAGGTAGCACAGGCAATCAAAAACCCGGCTGACGCTGCCCTCTTACAGCAGGATCTGGATGCCATATACAGATGGGCGGAAGAAAACAACATGCAGTTTAATGCTGGCAAATTCCAAGCCCTACAATACAAACCTGCAAACACAAACACAAATATAGCGGAACACAGCTACACAGGACCAGGAGGGACCGATATCCCCGTGTCAAAATCGATACGAGACCTGGGCATAGACATGAGCGATGATGCATCTTTTTCTTCACACATCATGAAGGTGGCGACAGCATGTAGACGATTCGCTGGCTGGATCTTGAGGACTTTCCTTACAAGAGATCGAGACACCATGTTGACACTGTGGAGGACTTTTGTCCTAAGCCGCCTGGACTACTGCTCCCAGCTGTGGTCACCCCATAGTGTCAAACTAACCACAGAGCTTGAGGCAATCCAGCGAAGCTAGACCAAGAGGATTGCCAAGATGAGGGAGACAAGCTACTGGGAGAGGCTGAAGGAACTGAACCTCTACTCCTTGGAGCGAAGACGGGAGAGATACGCAGTGATCTACATGTGGAAAATCCTGGAGGGACTAGCACCAAACTTTGGCATTGGGAGCTGGACCAACCGTCGAACAGGACGTCACTGTGTGGTGCCAAAGGTCCCGTCTTCCACATCTAGAATAAGGAGCAGGTATTGCAATAGCCTGGGTTTCAAGGGCCCTCAACTCTTCAACAGGCTGCCGAGGCATCTGCGAGACTTGCATGACGTGGAGGTGGATGTCTTTAAGAAACATCTCGACACCTTGTTATCCGGGATCCCGGATGAGCCCACAGCAAGACACGAGGGAAACCTAAGGGCAGCAGAACAAACTCCCTCCTACACCAGTGGCCAACCTATACAGGCTGGAGATAAAATGTGTAGCAACAAGGGCGGTGCCCCAGCATGGCCTCAGCCGGATGGCTGAAACAGGTAAAAGAGTAAAAGAGTATACACCTGCCCCCCTCTCTCTCTCTAAATATATATATATATATATATATATATATATATATATAGTTGCACCCTCTCTCTCTCTCTCTATATATATATATATATAGTTTTAATATAGATGAGATTCTACAGGACTAGAACTGTTTCATTCTTTAGAAATCATCATGATGATTTCTAAAGAATGAAACAGTTCTAGTCCTGTAGAATCTCATCTATATTAAAACTTTTATACTCTGCAATGTATTGAGTACCTTACTTACTGTGGTTACCTCCGATTCAACCCGGAATAACGTATATATATATATAGAAGTGGTTACACAATAGTTAGTTCACCATACCGAGAACAATTGTTTCACCTTAGCGGATCCTCAGCTCGTAATGGTGAAACAATTGTTCTCGGTATGGTGAACTAACTGTTGTGTAACCACTTCTACCTAACTCGTCCCATGGACTGAGTGCTCTACCACTACGGATATTACCTTCCAGTGTTCTACCATTATATATATACATATATATCTTCACTATCAGAACTCTGGGAATTGTATGTGTAGAGATATATAAAAAGTGATCTTTTCTGCTCCCCCCTGAGTCTGTGGGGGTGGAAATATATTTCACTGTGGATTTCTGTATATTTTCAGCTTTCTATAATATATCTTCATCTCTTCACACTATTTTAACCCTCATCACTATTGGGTCAACTTAGCCTATCATCCATTTATGGTTGATAAAAAAGTACCAGTCAAGTTCTGGAGTCTATTCTTCTCTCTCTCTCTCTCTCTCTCTCTCTCTCTACATATATATATATATATATATATATATATATATATATATAAAGTTAAAACAGAAAACAAAAACAATAACGAAGAGTGCTGTACAAAGTGTTAGTATTAGGTTTATGCTTGAGAGTGGGGTGGGTGGGGGGTGGATGTATATATACATATATATATATATATATATATACCAGCGGTGTGCAGAGGTCTGGTGATGCCCAGGGCAAATCTTGATTGTATGCCCCAAAGACTCAATTATAAGGCCTCCAAACACTCAAGTATAAGGCCTATAGTGTGTTGCTCCCAGGGTTATTTACTTGAGTAAATGGCACCGGAATCTAACTACTAAATTTTATAAAGAAAAGGATAAGATATTTTACATAACACCATGTCGAATGAGAGTTAATTCCCACCACAAAGGTAATGATAAAACGTAAGCAGTTTCTCGGAACGAGTATCAAATATAAGTCTTCATTTTATTGTAGCTCCATGTTATGATTGTGGTTAGTAAATATTCTTCTACATATTGGTATAATCCAGATCCATGATCAGTGGTTAGAGAGAAGTTAACATGCTTGTCTTCAGTGTTGTTAATTCGAAGGAAGGTGCCGAAAAGAGATAAATGATTTGTGTTCCTTCTATTTATATCCTTTTTACCGGAAGTTACAAAGAAGGTTCTAGAATTTCGACGGGAAGTAACTCTAGCTACTTCCCTTGTCTAGAGAGCGCTACAGGCCTAATGCCCCAAACACTCAAGTATAAGGCCTAATGCCCCAAACACTCAAGTATAAGGCATAATATACTGAGAAATATTAAGAGAAAGGAAAACATTTTGAATATATAAACACAGATGAAACATGAAATAAACGCTTTATTAGATTTTAATATAAATCAATAAAATTTATGAAGTTCTTTTCCCCAAATGATGCCTGAAGCCAACACACCGTTGCACCCTATCCTCTGTGCGCTACTGATATATATATGTAGAGAGAGAGAGAGAGAGAGAGAGAGAGAGAAAGAGAAGAAGAATAGACTCCAGTGCTTGACTGCTACTTTTTTTATCAACTACGAATGGATGATAGCTAAACCACCAATCAAAACAACATAAATTGACCACCATATGAACAGGAAACCTTACAGACATTTGTATGCTTTATATATTCATTCTGTCATTATAACAACAGAGGTCTGTTGAGCTTTTGATTCCAGAGTTGGACCAGATCGACACAGTTCCAACCTTGAGCTAATCAATAGCGAAACATGCATCACCAACCAATAAACATAATGAAGGCTTAACAAATTGTCCTTCTATTATTATATATATGTATATATATATATATATATATATATATATATATATATGTATAAGTATGTACACGTACATACATATATGTATACCGACGTACAGTAGTATGTATATATATATATACATACATGCACACATATATATATGCACGTATGGATTCACCGAACATTTATTATAATGCTCGGTGTGTTTGTAAACAAACATCCCGTATTAAGCCGTAGTGTCTAGCAACCACCGTTGCTCGTTTGTTCAACACTGACAAAGGAACGCTGTACTAGTTTCAAGCTTGTTAGCTATCGTCAGCAACGTATACCTTCCTGCCAGATTGTTGAACGTATATACTTACCTTATGCATATTAACGGCTGAGTAGCCCAATATGCATATCGAGTGGGTTAATCGGCCGGGTGCACCGAAAACGATAAACGGAAAAAATGAAACGATATTTCATTTCCCACTCTTAGTACGGCTGTTACTTAAATATAAGTATGTACACGTACATACATATATGTATACCGACGTACAGTAGTATGTATATATATATATACATACATGCACACATATATATATGCACGTATGGATTCACCGAACATTTATTATAATGCTCGGTGTGTTTGTAAACAAACATCCCGTATTAAGCCGTAGTGTCTAGCAACCACCGTTGCTCGTTTGTTCAACACTGACAAAGGAACGCTGTACTAGTTTCAAGCTTGTTAGCTATCGTCAGCAACGTATACCTTCCTGCCAGATTGTTGAACGTATATACTTACCTTATGCATATTAACGGCTGAGTAGCCCAATATGCATATCGAGTGGGTTAATCGGCCGGGTGCACCGAAAACGATAAACGGAAAAAATGAAACGATATTTCATTTCCCACTCTTAGTACGGCTGTTACTTAAATATAAGTATGTACACGTACATACATATATGTATACCGACGTACAGTAGTATGTATATATATATATACATACATGCACACATATATATATGCACGTATGGATTCACCGAACATTTATTATAATGCTCGGTGTGTTTGTAAACAAACATCCCGTATTAAGCCGTAGTGTCTAGCAACCACCGTTGCTCGTTTGTTCAACACTGACAAAGGAACGCTGTACTAGTTTCAAGCTTGTTAGCTATCGTCAGCAACGTATACCTTCCTGCCAGATTGTTGAACGTATATACTTACCTTATGCATATTAACGGCTGAGTAGCCCAATATGCATATCGAGTGGGTTAATCGGCCGGGTGCACCGAAAACGATAAACGGAAAAAATGAAACGATATTTCATTTCCCACTCTTAGTACGGCTGTTACTTAAATATAAGTATGTACACGTACATACATATATGTATACCGACGTACAGTAGTATGTATATATATATATACATACATGCACACATATATATATGCACGTATGGATTCACCGAACATTTATTATAATGCTCGGTGTGTTTGTAAACAAACATCCCGTATTAAGCCGTAGTGTCTAGCAACCACCGTTGCTCGTTTGTTCAACACTGACAAAGGAACGCTGTACTAGTTTCAAGCTTGTTAGCTATCGTCAGCAACGTATACCTTCCTGCCAGATTGTTGAACGTATATACTTACCTTATGCATATTAACGGCTGAGTAGCCCAATATGCATATCGAGTGGGTTAATCGGCCGGGTGCACCGAAAACGATAAACGGAAAAAATGAAACGATATTTCATTTCCCACTCTTAGTACGGCTGTTACTTAAATATAAGTATGTACACGTACATACATATATGTATACCGACGTACAGTAGTATGTATATATATATATACATACATGCACACATATATATATGCACGTATGGATTCACCGAACATTTATTATAATGCTCGGTGTGTTTGTAAACAAACATCCCGTATTAAGCCGTAGTGTCTAGCAACCACCGTTGCTCGTTTGTTCAACACTGACAAAGGAACGCTGTACTAGTTTCAAGCTTGTTAGCTATCGTCAGCAACGTATACCTTCCTGCCAGATTGTTGAACGTATATACTTACCTTATGCATATTAACGGCTGAGTAGCCCAATATGCATATCGAGTGGGTTAATCGGCCGGGTGCACCGAAAACGATAAACGGAAAAAATGAAACGATATTTCATTTCCCACTCTTAGTACGGCTGTTACTTAAATATAAGTATGTACACGTACATACATATATGTATACCGACGTACAGTAGTATGTATATATATATATACATACATGCACACATATATATATGCACGTATGGATTCACCGAACATTTATTATAATGCTCGGTGTGTTTGTAAACAAACATCCCGTATTAAGCCGTAGTGTCTAGCAACCACCGTTGCTCGTTTGTTCAACACTGACAAAGGAACGCTGTACTAGTTTCAAGCTTGTTAGCTATCGTCAGCAACGTATACCTTCCTGCCAGATTGTTGAACGTATATACTTACCTTATGCATATTAACGGCTGAGTAGCCCAATATGCATATCGAGTGGGTTAATCGGCCGGGTGCACCGAAAACGATAAACGGAAAAAATGAAACGATATTTCATTTCCCACTCTTAGTACGGCTGTTACTTAAATATAAGTATGTACACGTACATACATATATGTATACCGACGTACAGTAGTATGTATATATATATATACATACATGCACACATATATATATGCACGTATGGATTCACCGAACATTTATTATAATGCTCGGTGTGTTTGTAAACAAACATCCCGTATTAAGCCGTAGTGTCTAGCAACCACCGTTGCTCGTTTGTTCAACACTGACAAAGGAACGCTGTACTAGTTTCAAGCTTGTTAGCTATCGTCAGCAACGTATACCTTCCTGCCAGATTGTTGAACGTATATACTTACCTTATGCATATTAACGGCTGAGTAGCCCAATATGCATATCGAGTGGGTTAATCGGCCGGGTGCACCGAAAACGATAAACGGAAAAAATGAAACGATATTTCATTTCCCACTCTTAGTACGGCTGTTACTTAAATATAAGTATGTACACGTACATACATATATGTATACCGACGTACAGTAGTATGTATATATATATATACATACATGCACACATATATATATGCACGTATGGATTCACCGAACATTTATTATAATGCTCGGTGTGTTTGTAAACAAACATCCCGTATTAAGCCGTAGTGTCTAGCAACCACCGTTGCTCGTTTGTTCAACACTGACAAAGGAACGCTGTACTAGTTTCAAGCTTGTTAGCTATCGTCAGCAACGTATACCTTCCTGCCAGATTGTTGAACGTATATACTTACCTTATGCATATTAACGGCTGAGTAGCCCAATATGCATATCGAGTGGGTTAATCGGCCGGGTGCACCGAAAACGATAAACGGAAAAAATGAAACGATATTTCATTTCCCACTCTTAGTACGGCTGTTACTTAAATATAAGTATGTACACGTACATACATATATGTATACCGACGTACAGTAGTATGTATATATATATATACATACATGCACACATATATATATGCACGTATGGATTCACCGAACATTTATTATAATGCTCGGTGTGTTTGTAAACAAACATCCCGTATTAAGCCGTAGTGTCTAGCAACCACCGTTGCTCGTTTGTTCAACACTGACAAAGGAACGCTGTACTAGTTTCAAGCTTGTTAGCTATCGTCAGCAACGTATACCTTCCTGCCAGATTGTTGAACGTATATACTTACCTTATGCATATTAACGGCTGAGTAGCCCAATATGCATATCGAGTGGGTTAATCGGCCGGGTGCACCGAAAACGATAAACGGAAAAAATGAAACGATATTTCATTTCCCACTCTTAGTACGGCTGTTACTTAAATATAAGTATGTACACGTACATACATATATGTATACCGACGTACAGTAGTATGTATATATATATATACATACATGCACACATATATATATGCACGTATGGATTCACCGAACATTTATTATAATGCTCGGTGTGTTTGTAAACAAACATCCCGTATTAAGCCGTAGTGTCTAGCAACCACCGTTGCTCGTTTGTTCAACACTGACAAAGGAACGCTGTACTAGTTTCAAGCTTGTTAGCTATCGTCAGCAACGTATACCTTCCTGCCAGATTGTTGAACGTATATACTTACCTTATGCATATTAACGGCTGAGTAGCCCAATATGCATATCGAGTGGGTTAATCGGCCGGGTGCACCGAAAACGATAAACGGAAAAAATGAAACGATATTTCATTTCCCACTCTTAGTACGGCTGTTACTTAAATATAAGTATGTACACGTACATACATATATGTATACCGACGTACAGTAGTATGTATATATATATATACATACATGCACACATATATATATGCACGTATGGATTCACCGAACATTTATTATAATGCTCGGTGTGTTTGTAAACAAACATCCCGTATTAAGCCGTAGTGTCTAGCAACCACCGTTGCTCGTTTGTTCAACAATCTGGCAGGAAGGTATACGTTGCTGACGATAGCTAACAAGCTTGAAACTAGTACAGCGTTCCTTTGTCAGTGTTGAACAAACGAGCAACGGTGGTTGCTAGACACTACGGCTTAATACGGGATGTTTGTTTACAAACACACCGAGCATTATAATAAATGTTCGGTGAATCCATACGTGCATATATATATGTGTGCATGTATGTATATATATATATACATACTACTGTACGTCGGTATACATATATGTATGTACGTGTACATACTTATATTTAAGTAACAGCCGTACTAAGAGTGGGAAATGAAATATCGTTTCATTTTTTCCGTTTATCGTTTTCGGTGCACCCGGCCGATTAACCCACTCGATATGCATATTGGGCTACTCAGCCGTTAATATGCATAAGGTAAGTATATACGTTCAACAATCTGGCAGGAAGGTATACGTTGCTGACGATAGCTAACAAGCTTGAAACTAGTACAGCGTTCCTTTGTCAGTGTTGAACAAACGAGCAACGGTGGTTGCTAGACACTACGGCTTAATACGGGATGTTTGTTTACAAACACACCGAGCATTATAATAAATGTTCGGTGAATCCATACGTGCATATATATATGTGTGCATGTATGTATATATATATATACATACTACTGTACGTCGGTATACATATATGTATGTACGTGTACATACTTATATTTAAGTAACAGCCGTACTAAGAGTGGGAAATGAAATATCGTTTCATTTTTTCCGTTTATCGTTTTCGGTGCACCCGGCCGATTAACCCACTCGATATGCATATTGGGCTACTCAGCCGTTAATATGCATAAGGTAAGTATATACGTTCAACAATCTGGCAGGAAGGTATACGTTGCTGACGATAGCTAACAAGCTTGAAACTAGTACAGCGTTCCTTTGTCAGTGTTGAACAAACGAGCAACGGTGGTTGCTAGACACTACGGCTTAATACGGGATGTTTGTTTACAAACACACCGAGCATTATAATAAATGTTCGGTGAATCCATACGTGCATATATATATGTGTGCATGTATGTATATATATATATACATACTACTGTACGTCGGTATACATATATGTATGTACGTGTACATACTTATATTTAAGTAACAGCCGTACTAAGAGTGGGAAATGAAATATCGTTTCATTTTTTCCGTTTATATATATATGGTTTTATAAATATAGTTTCCATTTGTTAATATCGTATATTTACTCCAAATACTTGTTGAGTGCTTTATATCAGTTATAAAAATATAAAAATATTTGCTTGTTGTATCCCAACAATTTAAATAGAACTTTTGCATATATATAATATATATATATATATATATATATATATATATATATATATATATATATATATATATATATTTATTTAGCTAGAAAGTGAACAACACAACATATAACTACTCCATTACCAAAGGTTTCTGGATCCTAGACAATATTAATATAAGTCTGGATCCTTCATCAGACAGAGATGTTATAGATAAAAGATATGAAATGAAATTTAAAATCTGTTAAAATTTGTGGTGAATTCATTAGTTTGTCACTGGAGCCATAATAATAAGTGGATTATCGGATTGATAAAATAATGTACTAGTCATGTACTGGGGTCAATATAATCGCCTTTCTCTCCCCTCCCCCTAAACACCTCCAACTCCCTCTCTTCCCCTCCCCTCTCTCTCTCTCTCAGAAATGTTCTTCAGTTGTGTTGATGACAAGCCCCTCCCCTGTTGGTGATAGATGCACCCAGTACACTCTGCAACCTTAGACAACCTGCCAGACAAAGAATTGGATTAAGAGGATTGTAACAGTTCCAAGAGAGAGCGTGAACTAGAGTAACTAGACCCCTGTGACAGCTCAATAGCAGTGGTACTCTTGCCACATACATTGGTAAGATGGTCATGATGGTAGACCCCTGTGACAGTTCAATAGCGGTGGTACTCTAGCCACATACATTGGTAAGATGGTCATGATGGTAGACCCCTGTGACAGCTCAATAGCAGTGGTACTCTAGCCACATACATTGGTAAGGTGGTCATGATGGTAGACCCCTGTGACAGCTCAATAGCGGTGGTACTCTTGCCACATACATTGGTAAGGTGGTCATGATGGTAGACCCCTGTGACAGTTCAATAGCGGAGGTACTCTAGCCACATACATTGGTAAGGTGGTCATGATGGTAGACCCCTGTGACAGTTCAATAGCAGTGGTACTCTTGCCACATACATTGGTAAGGTGGTCATGATGGTAGACCCCTGTGACAGCTCAATAGCAGTGGTACTCTTGCCACATACATTGGTAAGATGGTCATGATGGTAGACCCCTGTGACAGTTCAATAGCCGTGGTACTCTTGCCACATACATTGGTAAGATGGTCATGATGGTAGACCCCTGTGACAGTTCAATAGCAGTGGTACTCTTGCCACATACATTGGTAAGATGGTCATGATGGTAGACCCCTGTGACAGTTCAATAGCAGTGGTACTCTAGCCACATACATTGGTAAGGTGGTCATGATGGTAGACCCCTGTGACAGCTCAATAGCAGTGGTACTCTTGCCACATACATTGGTAAGATGGTCATGATGGTAGACCCCTGTGACAGTTCAATAGCCGTGGTACTCTTGCCACATACATTGGTAAGATGGTCATGATGGTAGACCCCTGTGACAGCTCAATAGAGGTGGTACTCTTGCCACATACATTGGTAAGATGGTCATGATGGTAGACCCCTGTGACAGTTCAATAGCGGTGGTACTCTAGCCACATACATTGGTAAGGTGGTCATGATGGTAGACCCCTGTGACAGCTCAATAGCGGTGGTACTCTTGCCACATACATTGGTAAGATGGTCATGATGGTAGACCCCTGTGACAGTTCAATAGCAGTGGTACTCTTGCCACATACATTGGTAAGGTGGTCATGATGGTAGACCCCTGTGACAGTTCAATAGCAGTGGTACTCTTGCCACATACATTGGTAAGATGGTCATGATGGTAGACCCCTGTGACAGCTCAATAGCGGTGGTACTCTTGCCACATACATTGGTAAGATGGTCATGATGGTAGACCCCTGTGACAGTTCAATAGCGGTGGTACTCTTGCCACATACATTGGTAAGATGGTCATGATGGTAGACCCCTGTGACAGTTCAATAGCGGTGGTACTCTAGCCACATACATTGGTAAGGTGGTCATGATGGTAGACCCCTGTGACAGTTCAATAGCGGTGGTACTCTTGCCACATACATTGGTAAGATGGTCATGATGGTAGACCCCTGTGACAGCTCAATAGCAGTGGTACTCTTGCCACATACATTGGTAAGATGGTCATGATGGTAGACCCCTGTGACAGTTCAATAGCCGTGGTACTCTTGCCACATACATTGGTAAGATGGTCATGATGGTAGACCCCTGTGACAGTTCAATAGAGGTGGTACTCTTGCCACATACATTGGTAAGATGGTCATGATGGTAGACCCCTGTGACAGTTCAATAGCGGTGGTACTCTTGCCACATACATTGGTAAGATGGTCATGATGGTAGACCCCTGTGACAGTTCAATAGCAGTGGTACTCTAGCCACATACATTGGTAAGATGGTCATGATGGTAGACCCCTGTGACAGCTCAATAGAGGTGGTACTCTTGCCACATACATTGGTAAGATGATCATGATGGTAGACCCCTGTGACAGCTCAATAGAGGTGGTACTCTTGCCACATACATTGGTAAGATGGTCATGATGGTAGACCCCTGTGACAGCTCAATAGCAGTGGTACTCTTGCCACATACATTGGTAAGATGGTCATGATGGTAGACCCCTGTGACAGCTCAATAGCAGTGGTACTCTTGCCACATACATTGGTAAGATGGTCATGATGGTAGACCCCTGTGACAGCTCAATAGCAGTGGTACTCTAGCCACATACATTGGTAAGATGGTCATGATGGTAGACCCCTGTGACAGCTCAATAGCAGTGGTACTCTTGCCACATACATTGGTAAGATGGTCATGATGGTAGACCCCTGTGACAGCTCAATAGCAGTGGTACTCTTGCCACATACATTGGTAAGGTGGTCATGATGGTAGACCCCTGTGACAGCTCAATAGCGGTGGTACTCTTGCCACATACATTGGTAAGATGGTCATGATGGTAGACCCCTGTGACAGTTCAATAGCAGTGGTACTCTTGCCACATACATTGGTAAGGTTGTCGTGATGGTAGACCCCTGTGACAGCTCAATAGAGGTGGTACTCTTGCCACATACATTGGTAAGATGGTCATGATGGTAGACCCCTGTGACAGTTCAATAGCAGTGGTACTCTTGCCACATACATTGGTAAGATGGTCATGATGGTAGACCCCTGTGACAGTTCAATAGCGGTGGTACTCTTGCCACATACATTGGTAAGATGGTCATGATGGTAGACCCCTGTGACAGTTCAATAGCGGTGGTACTCTTGCCACATACATTGGTAAGATGGTCATGATGGTAGACCCCTGTGACAGTTCAATAGCGGTGGTACTCTTGCCACATACATTGGTAAGATGGTCATGATGGTAGACCCCTGTGACAGCTCAATAGCAGTGGTACTCTTGCCACATACATTGGTAAGGTGGTCATGATGGTAGACCCCTGTGACAGCTCAATAGCGGTGGTACTCTTGCCACATACATTGGTAAGGTGGTCATGATGGTAGACCCCTGTGACAGCTCAATAGCAGTGGTACTCTTGCCACATACATTGGTAAGGTGGTCATGATGGTAGACCCCTGTGACAGCTCAATAGCAGTGGTACTCTTGCCACATACATTGGTAAGATGGTCATGATGGTAGACCCCTGTGACAGCTCAATAGCGGTGGTACTCTTGCCACATACATTGGTAAGGTGGTCATGATGGTAGACCCCTGTGACAGCTCAATAGAGGTGGTACTCTTGCCACATACATTGGTAAGATGGTCATGATGGTAGACCCCTGTGACAGCTCAATAGCAGTGGTACTCTTGCCACATACATTGTAAGGTGGTCATGATGGTAGACCCCTGTGACAGCTCAATAGCAGTGGTACTCTTGCCACATACATTGGTAAGATGGTCATGATGGTAGACCCCTGTGACAGCTCAATAGAGGTGGTACTCTTGCCACATACATTGGTAAGGTGGTCATGATGGTAGACCCCTGTGACAGCTTAATAGAGGTGGTACTCTTGCCACATACATTGGTAAGATGATCATGATGGTACCATGACAAAAAAATATCCAGTCCACACTGTAAGGTGGACTATGCTGGTGACACGACAAAAAGCACTCTGTCCATTCCTGTAAGGTGGACGTATGAGTAACATGACAACTGATAGTCCACCCTGTAAGGTGATCATACGGGTACCTCAACAAAAACCCTGTAATGTGGTTGGCATTAGGAGGGACATCTACTTGTAGAAAACCATCCAAAACTGGATCATATGAGGTGTGGTCACCTGACATGTCGGGCTTCATAACATGACGACCTATTTTCCTTGGGAAATAGACGTTAAATGACGATGATGGTGATGATGGTTGTGGTGA
>OZ024744.1:117230911-117235911 GCA_964016885.1 Eledone cirrhosa
ACACACTGTAAAGTGGTCATGTAGGTGTCACAACAAAATGTACCCAGTACACACTGTAAAGTGGTCATGTAGGTGTCACAACAAAAAGTACCCAGTACACACTGTAAAGTGGTCATGTAGATGTCACAACAAAAGGTACCCAGTACACACTGTAAAGTGGTCATGTAGGTGTCATAACAAAAACTACCCAGTACACACATGTATATATATATATATATATATATATATATATATATATATATATTTACATGTATTGCCGGGCAATAAAGATAGACGGTAGCCACGGAATAGGCAGACCTAGAAAATCCTGGGACGAGCTGATAAACTCCGACCTCACACACTTACACCTCTCCAAGACAATGTCACTGGACCGAGACCTTTGGCGGTACTCAGTAATAGAGAAGACCCACCTTACCTAAATACATAGTAAAACCTACTACAGCCAGTAGGCATCCCTAACAAAATACACCCCCGTCCCACCACCCACACCCCATCCACACCACCCCCTCCTATGTAAAGTTATGTTGGTGTCACAACATCCAGGCCGAAACAAATGAGATCGTGTAGGTGTCACGACAAAAAAACACACAGTCCACGCTGTCATGTGGCCGTGTAGGCAACACGGTAAAAACCTCCCAGACCCACACTGTAAATGTGGTTGGTGTTAGGAAGGGCATCCAGCTGTAGAAAACCTGCCAGACAGTCCTATGCGAGCAAGACAATCACTCTTGCCTCAAGTGGGACTACCCCCGTCCAAACCCATGCAAGCGTGGAACACGGACGTTGATGATGATGATGATGATGATGATGATATATATATATATATATACATGTATACATACATATATATATACACAGACACTTGTGCTTATATGTTTACCTTGAATGTCATGATGTGGGTTTATGTGTCCCAAAAGACAATGTTAAGTTGTTTACCACACTTACACGCACACATGTATACACACATATACTACACACATACACACATTTATACACACATACACACATATACTACACATATACTACACCCATATACTACACACATACACACATTTATACACACATACACACATATAAACACATACACACACATATAAACACATATATACACACATATACTACACACATACACACATTTATACACACATAAACACATATAAACACATATACACACATATATACTACACATATACTACACACATACACACATTTATACACACATACACACATATAAACACATATACACACATATATACACATATATACACACATATACTACACACATACACACATATAAACACATATACACACATATATACACATATATACACACATATACTACACACATATACACACATATACACACACATATACACACATATATACACACACGTATACACACAAATATACACACACATTTATACACATATATACACACATATACACACATATATACACACACGTACACACACATATATACACATACACACAGACATACACACACACACATATATACACACACACACACACTACCTACTACACAGCCGACATATGTAACCAGATCAGATTTAGACAGGATAGAGAGAATCTTTTTTGGCAGCGTTGCCTATAAATACTCTCTCACTGTTGTTGTTTGTTGTTGTTTTTACCTATATTATATATTTCTATTATTTCTAGTGTTTGTTGTTGTTTTTACCTATATTATATATTTCTATTATTTCTAGTGTTTGTTGTTGTTTTTACCTATATTATATATTTCTATTATTTGTAGTGTTTGTTTTTGTGTTATTGTTTTGGTTCTTTTTTTTTTGTAATACTTTTTTGTGACTTTCAGCAAAAGTCTTTGTATTTTTTCTTTATCGTTCACTGAGGAATCTGAGACGCTCATACTAGAGAAAGATATATTTTTTTATTTGCCACAAGGGTGCACAAGAAAAGGGGACAATACAAAGACATGCCGGGGATTTTACATACAGTCGTGTAAAAAATATAAAAACAAACAATTACAACAATCGAAATCCCCAATAGGGGGGAGGCGCCACAAATGGGTTGTTTAATACCCCGTCGATAGAACAACCCTCAACTTCAGGAGCGTGTTGTGCAAGTGCTCCTTTCTTCCTTTTGCTCTCTTCTTCAACCTACAGGTTTATAAACAGAGAAGGCCCAATCACTCGAGCCATTTTCACTTCATTCACCCACCTTTCAGTAAATTTACTGGGGTGCAGTGCCTCTCTCTCCATCCTGATTCTCCTTCTAAATTGATACTTAAAGAAGGGAATCAATTGTTGTCCGGAGAGAAAGGCATCTGTCCTCAGTCCTCTCAATCTCATCGACCATATAACCTCTTTCACCATAGCCACCGTACAGAGGAAAACCGCCTCTTTTTCGTTTTTGAAAGAGGCTGGCAGTTTGATCCTTACTATGGACTCAGCAGTCAACTGGATTTGTCCCATACGTGACAGCAGTTGTTCTGCATAGTTCCACAGGTCAGTTACACCCGGGCAGTGTACAATTGCGTGCTGGACTGTTTCAATGTCCTGCGCGCATCTTAGACACGTCTTCTTGGAAGGATCCTGCCTGTCTGTGCCTGTAGATCTTGTCATGAACCGGTAGAGCTCCTTGGTAGCACTGCCAGGCCAGGGACCTCTGGAAGTTGTCCATAGGTCCCAGGCAGAAAGTCCTACCAAACAGACTTGTGAGCTCATCGTTCTCAACACCTAGAGTCTCTCTGAGCACGTCGTCACCCTTATAACGTACAATCCCTCTATAGAATGTGGAGTCTCCACTGATTGCTGCGCCCACTTGCCAGAGGACTGTGAGTGCCTGAACGCATTTAATGTGCCAGGCGCCCATCGTTTTCGGTCTTTTCTTGACCCAGGACTGCAGCTCCATCAGCGAGACGAGCTGTGGGAAAGCCTGTCTCACAAACAGTGCCCACTCCGGTTGGAATACCTGGAGATGCCGCAGCCTCAGCGTATGTTTGCGCATCATCAGCCATGGCATTCCCAACCCTCCATTGGAAGGGTGCTGACAGCAGACGGATCTCCTCATCAGAGGAGCCTGCTTCTTCGACAGAAACTGGAAGAGCATGCGTTCCATCTTGGCGAGGTGTTCACGGGGACAAGGCACGACAGTCAAGCGGTAGTAGATGACGGACGCTATGAAAGTGTTCGCCACCTTCGCTCGACCTTTCAAGGACAGTCTGCACTCTGCCCACTTCTGTGTGAGCCCAAACACCTTGGCCGTGACCTCGTTCCAGTTTTTCTCCACCTGGAGGTCTGGACCGAACCAGACCCCGAGCAATTTAACCAGTCCGTCCGTCCAGCATCCAATGACGCTGTCGGATGTCATCGGTTTCCCTCTCCACGTACCGAGTTGCAAACTGACAGACTTGTCCGGGTTTAGTTTTGCTGCCATTAGCATTTCGTATTCTTTAAGTAAGTTGCCGATCACCCCGATTTCCGAGGTGCTCGACACCATTACCGTCACGTCGTCGGCATAAGCCGACGCCGCTTTGTGCAGTCCCGGTTCTAGAGGGATGCCCTGCAAAAGCTCCAACTTCCACAGTAGTAGCTCTAGAGTCAATACATACAGAATGGAGGAGAGAGAGCACCACTGTCGAATGGAACGTGTGATTGCGAACAGCTCCGATAAGTAGCCGTTCACCTTGACCCTTGAGCAGATGCTGGTGTGAATCGCCTTGATCCAGCCTCTGAAAACGGGAATGAAACTGGCCGCCTTGAGAACCGCTTCCAAGTATCGAAGGTCGACCCTATCAAATGCCTTAGACTGATCCAAGTTGATCAGAGCCCCACCAAAGCTGGGTTTACTACCCACCCTCTCTATGAGGTGGAGGTTGTTGTGTATGGACCT
This sequence comes from Eledone cirrhosa, assembly GCA_964016885.1. Taxonomy (NCBI): domain Eukaryota; kingdom Metazoa; phylum Mollusca; class Cephalopoda; order Octopoda; family Eledonidae; genus Eledone; species Eledone cirrhosa. Next base: position 117,234,785 of record OZ024744.1, read on the forward strand.
GGTCAGGATTGCACATGTTTGCGCTTTCCCTACCAGGTTCTCGATGACAAGCGCCAGCCTCGTCGCTAGCACATTGGCCAATATCTTTAACTCTGTGTTGAGCAGAGTTATGGGCCTGAAGTTGTTAATTTCGTCCCCCTTGTTCTCGTCTTTCCTGATCAGCATTACTACGCCCTTGCCTGCAGAACTGCAGAACTTGCCGCATCCAGGTAACGATGGTCAACCCTATCAAAAGCCTTAGACTGATCCAAGTTGATCAGGACGCCACCAAAGCCGGGTTTACACCCTACCCTCTCTACGATGTATTGCATGAGGTGGAGGTTGTCGTGTATGGACCTGGTCGGGATTGTGCATGTCTGCGCTTCTCCCACCAGGTTTTCGACGACAAGCGCCAGCCTCTTTGCCAACACCTTGGCCAAAATCTGTAAATCTGTGTTGAGCTGAGTTATGGGCCGGAAGTTGCCTATGTCATCCCCCTTATTCTTGTCTTTCCTGACTAGTGTGACTACGCCCCTGGTCACAGAACTAGGAATTCTCCCGTTCTGCTGCCAGTTGCAGTAGACCGCTTCCAGGAGAACAGAGAACAAGTCCGGCATTGCTACGTAAAATTCATAGGGTAGACCATCGAGACCTGGAGATTTGCGTTTGCCACATTTGCTCAGCGCATCCCCTATCTCAGCAGCCGAAATCGGCCTTTCGCAGAATTTCGCCTCGCTGTCCGAGAGTCACGGCAGGCCGTCGAGGTATGGACAGAAATCCATAGCCCCTCCTGGCGTGCCGCCCTGCCCGAACAGTTGAGCAAAGTGCCGCTGAAAGGCTGCGCACATCTGCTTTGGCTCACGTATCACACAGCCATCTTGGTTCTTCAAAGACCGAATCGTGGACTTGTTGCCACTTTTTGCCTCCGTCACTCGGGCCCAGCTAACAGCTTTGGCTCCCTCATTACCCAGAACAAGTATTTTGCTTCTGACAACACGGCCCTCGTGATTTGCGTCGAAGAACTGGTCCAAAACCGTTCTCGTTGCTAGCACGCTGGCTACGTTGCCACTTCTAATTGCCTCTTCTACTTTATCTACCAGTTCCTTCTCGGTTCTATTTCTATCTAACGCTAATTCTTTACTAAAAAC
>OZ024744.1:117240911-117305911 GCA_964016885.1 Eledone cirrhosa
ATCATGTTCTTCTCTATTGGTCTCCATATAATGTGTGTTTATTGGTGTTTATATATATGTATGTATAAATGTAAATGTTACTGACTGTGTAAATATCTGTGTACACACACACACACATATATACACATATGTATATATGTGTGTTTGTAGGTGTGTGTGTGTTTGTACATCCTGAAAAACGTTTGTTAATATTGTTTTTCAACCTTATTTTTAAACAATTTCATTTGTTTCAGTCAGTAGACTGTGGCCATATATATACACCTATATATACACACAGTGCCTAGTAGTGCTATCTTTTGTATGTTGTATATATTTGTAAGTCCTGTGGTACTCTATATAATATATACACAGTACCTAGTAGTGCTATCTTTTGTATGTTGTATATATTTGTAAGTCCTGTGGTACTCTATATAATATATATACAGTGCCTAGTAGTGCTATCTTCTGTATGTTGTATATATTTGTAAGTCCTGTGGTACTCTATATAATATATACAGTGCCTAGTAGTGCTATCTTTTGTATGTTGTATATATTTGTAAGTCCTGTGGTACTCTATATAATATATATACAGTACCTAGTAGTGCTATCTTCTGTATGTTGTACATATTTGTAAGTCCTGTGGAACTCTATATAATATATATACAGTGCCTAGTAGTACTATCTTTTGTATGTTGTATATATTTGTAAGTCCTGTGGTACTCTATATAATATATACACAGTACCTAGTAGTGCTATCTTCTGTATGTTGTATATATTTGTAAGTCCTGTGGTACTCTATATAATATATACACAGTACCTAGTAGTGCTATCTTCTGTATGTTGTATATATTTGTAAGTCCTGTGGTACTCTATATAATATATACACAGTACCTAGTAGTGCTATCTTTTGTATGTTGTATATATTTGTAAGTCCTGTCGTACTCTATATAATATATACACAGTACCTAGTAGTGCTATCTTTTGTATGTTGTATATATTTGTAAGTCCTGTCGTACTCTATATAATATATACACAGTACCTAGTAGTGGTATCTTTTGTATGCTGTATATATTTGTAAGTCCTGTCGTACTCTATATAATATATACACAGTACCTAGTAGTGCTATATTTTGTATGTTGTATATATTTGTAAGTCCTGTGGTACTCTATATAATATATATACAGTACCTAGTAGTGCTATCTTTTGTATGTTGTATATATTTGTAAGTCCTGTCGTACTCTATATAATATATACACAGTACCTAGTAGTGCTATATTTTGTATGTTGTATATATTTGTAAGTCCTGGGGTTTGGCTATTTATTTGTCTATGTTTTTTATCATTCCTAGATCACCTATTCTTATAGGTATTGTTTCTGTTTTCATTTTCTTCATTTGAGTTATTTCTATCTCTAGATCTTTATATTTGGAGAGTTTCCCTATTTCCTTGGAAGATATATTGTTGTCTGTGGGGATTGATACATCTATTAGAAGGCATTTTTTTATGTGCGGACTTTAACTATAATATCTGGTTGGCTATACATATACAAGAGGGGCTTCCATACAGTTTTTTTTACTAAATCTAAATTCCACTCACATTTCTATGACAGTAGGAGACACTTGACGAGGTACTACATTGTGGTTAGTATGAAACATGTCTGTAACTTTTGGTTGCAAAGCGAGATTCTTCCTAACCAAAATTAGCTAATTTCTGCGTCTATTATCAGAGTTTCAATTAGTTAAATCTTTGTTAAGTGGTGCCTTCTCTATCTCAGTATTTCAGGTAGGTAGCTAAGCAGGTAGGAATATATATATATGTGTGTGTATATATATGCGTTTATGTGTGTAAATATATATGTGTTTATATGTGTGTGTGTGTGTGTGTATGTTTGTGTTTGTATATATATATATATATATATGTGTGTGTATATGTTTATATATATATAACAGTACACCTGTAATAATAGGCCAATTCATTATAGTAGTCTTATATCAATTTTACGTAAATTACTCAGTTCTTTCACTTAAGTACTCGCATTTACTACAGACAGGTATACCCACTGACAGGTATACTCTCTAACAGGAATGTACTCTCATTTACTGTCAGACAGGTATATACTCTTGTTAACTATGGACAGGTACATAATCTCATTAACAATAGACAGGTACATACTCCCGTTAACTACAGACAGGTACGAAACACCTTGGAAGTGATATTTATTCATACACCAGATTTCTTTCAAATTTTCCTTAGATTCACAATTAAAGAAAAAATTGATATTTTTCATTTCCTTGTTTCATTTATTTATTTAAGCTTTGAAGTTTGACAGAAACAACACCTGTAATAATGATAATAATAATATCCAAATATAAAGATCTAGAGGTAGAAAAAACTTGAATGTGAATGATGAAGACAAAATCTATACCTGTAATCTCTTATGATTTACCACTAGGCCCCCACATACCTCCACTATAGTATACTGGAGTAATGTGAAATGTAGTGTTTTGTTCAAGAACATAACATTCAACCCAGTCTAACACCCTTACCACTAGGCCCCCAGATACCTCCACTGTAGTATACTGGAGTAATGTGAAATGAAGTGTTTTGTTCAAGAACATAACATTCAACCCAGTCTAACACCCTTACCACTAAGCCACCACATACCCCCACTGTAGTATACTGGAGTAATGTGAAATGTAGTGTTTTGTTCAAGAACATAACATTCAACCCAGTCTAACACCCTTACCACTAAGCCACCACATACCCCCACTGTAGTATACTGGAGTAATGTGAAATGTAGTGTTTTGTTCAAGAACATAACATTCAACCCAGTCTAACACCCTTACCACTAAGCCACCACATACCCCCACTGTAGTATACTGGAGTAATGTGAAATGTAGTGTTTTGTTCAAGAACATAACATTCAACCCAGTCTAACACCCTTACCACTAAGCCACCACATACCCCCACTGTAGTATACTGGAGTAATGTGAAATGTAGTGTTTTGTTCAAGAACATAACATTCAACCCAGTCTAACACCCTTACCACTAAGCCACCACATACCCCCACTGTAGTATACTGGAGTAATGTGAAATGTAGTGTTTTGTTCAAGAACATAACATTCAACCCAGTCTAACACCCTTACCACTAAGCCACCACATACCCCCACTGTAGTATACTGGAGTAATGTGAAATGTAGTGTTTTGTTCAAGAACATAACATTCAACCCAGTCTAACACCCTTACCACTAAGCCACCACATACCCCCACTGTAGTATACTGGAGTAATGTGAAATGTAGTGTTTTGTTCAAGAACATAACATTCAACCCAGTCTAACACCCTTACCACTAGGCCACCACATACCTCCACTGTAGTATACTGGAGTAATGTGAAATGAAGTGTTTTGTTCAAGAACACAACACACAACCCAGTCTAACACCCTTACCACTAGGCAACCACATACCTCCACTGTAGTATAGTATCAGAGCTGTGATCTCTCAATTTGGAGATTCTTTCCTGAGACATTCTAACCACATGTCATAGTATCAGAGCTGTGATCTCTCAATTCAGAGATTCTTTCCTGAGACATTCTAACATAGTATCAGAGCTCTGATCTCACAATTCAGAGAAGTGACTCTCTGATCCCCAAGCTGGAGTGACTCTCTGATCCCCAAGCTCTATTGAGTAACATTACTCCAAAGACCCTTCGGAGGAACCTGATTTCAGCCATTTGGGGTTCCCCTAAATGAGATCCATTTATGTATATATGCGGATGTAGCATGACTGAAAGATTAAAAAGCTCTCTTGGCAATCAAAAAGTCCTAGGTTCAATTCCACTGCATAAACTCCAGTTCAACCAAGCTAAGTGAAATTGGGGGCAACAGAAACTGTTTAGAAGTGTATTGGATCAACTGAACCTAGAATTCAAATGCTCAGCCTTTTTATATGCTGCTACATTGAATCTCACTGATTATTAAAGGCACATGTGTCTGTGTAATGTTTATCCACTTGTACTACATGAAGGTGCATGGATTCACAATCGTGAGGCTGTGAGTTCAAATCCCAGACCAGGCAATATATATATATAGTTGTGATGTCACTGGTACCAAGCTGTATCAGACATTACCTTTCCCGTGGACAACATCATATATAATATATATAGTATATATATAGTTGTGATGTCACTGGTACCAAGCTGTATCAGACATTACCTTACCCTTGGACAACATCATATATAATATATATAGTATATATATAGTTGTGATGTCACAGGTACCAAGCTGTATCAGATATTACCTTTCCCGTGGACAACATTATATATAATATATATAGTATATATATAGTTGTGATGTCACTGGTACCAAGCTGTATCAGACATTACCTTTCTCTTGGATAACATCATATATAATATATATATAGTATATATATAGTTGTGATGTCACTGGTACCAAGCTGTATCAGACATTACCTTTCCCTTGGACAACATCATATATAATATATATAGTATATATATAGTTGTGATGTCACTGGTACCAAGCTGTATCAGACATTACCTTTCTCTTGGACAACATCATATATAATATATATAGTATATATATAGTTGTGATGTCACTGGTACCAAGCTGTATCAGTCATTACCTTTCTCTTGGACAACATCATATATAATATATATAGTATATATATAGTTGTGATGTCACTGGTACCAAGCTGTATCAGTCATTACCTTTCTCTTGGACAACATCATATATAATATATATAGTATATATATAGTTGTGATGTCACTGGTACCAAGCTGTATCAGACATTACCTTTCTCTTGGACAACATCATATATAATATATATATAGTATATATATAGTTGTGATGTCACTGGTACCAAGCTGTATCAGACATTACCTTACCCTTGGACAACATCATATATAATATATATAGTATATATATAGTTGTGATGTCACTGGTACCAAGCTGTATCAGACATTACCTTTCTCTTGGACAACATCATATATAATATATATAGTATATATATAGTTATGATGTCACTGGTACCAAACTGTATCAGACATTACCTTTCCCTTGGACAACTTCATATATAATCTATATAGTATATATATATTTGTGATGTCACTGGTACCAAGCTGTATCAGACATTACCTTTCCCTTGGACAACATCATATATAATATATATAGTATATATATAGTTGTGATGTCACTGGTACCAAGCTGTATCAGACATTACCTTTCCCTTACACAACATCATATATAATATATATAGTATATATATATTTGTGATGTCACTGGTACCAAGCTGTATCAGATATTACCTTTCTCTTGGATAACATCATATATAATATATATATAGTTGTGATGTCACTGGTACCAAGCTGTATCAGACATTACCTTTCCCTTGGACAACATCATATATAATATATATATATAGTATATATATAGTTGTGATGTCACTGGTACCAAGCTGTATCAGACATTACCTTTAGTTTAGACAACATCTGTGGAGAGGGGAGGCTGGGATATATGGGTGACTGCTGGTCTTCAGAAATAACCTTGCCTGAACTTGTGTCTTGGAAGGCACTTTCTAGGTACAAATCCCAGGTCATTTGTGAGAAAAGAGTGTCTTTTTCCTTTACTTTACTACATACTCTCGGGTTTCAAATAATTCCAACCACCCCTGCTTATTAAATGTTGCTAATCTATCTCTGGATAAATGTTATTTTAAGTGGTAACATTCTTGTGACAATTAATTTTCTTTAGACATTAAAAAAAATTAGCAGAAAAACCGCTCTTCGGGTGGTTTTCTGCTAGCATATGTAGCATGCATATCGGTATTATACACAAATATATATGTATATAGATATATGTAAATTGAAAAGTAAATTGACAATATCTTCTTCTTCTCCCACTTATTTCTGAGAGGGTCGTGGGGGCAGAGTCCTTCTCAAACACCCCTTCCAGAGAGTCTGTTAGTAGCAAACATCTCTAACTGATCTAGCTGGATCCCAAAGTGTGACCAGCCAAGCTCATGGATGTTATCCAACTATCTTGCTCAGGGTCTACCTCTGGGTCTCTTGCCGGTTGGTTTTGCCTGTAAAATGTGTCCAGCGATTCTTTACTGAGACATTCTAACCACATGTCCATAATATCGGAGTTGTGATCTCTCAATTCGGAGAAGTAGCGGCTCTACCAGGAGTGACTCTCTGGTCTCTGAGTTATGCACTTTATCGAGTAACGTTACTCCAAAGACCCTTCGTAAGAGTTGGCAGGAATACCAGGAAGACAGCGAGTTTGGCTTTTACACCTACCCCCTGTCATCTGATTGTTGAATGCTGAGGCTGGCGCATTACTGCATCAGCTTTTGCAATTCTTGCACTTAATTCAGCCTCCTGCATTCCATCACTCATGAACACGGCCCCAAGATACTTGAACTTCTCTAACTGCTTCAGTAGAACTCCATTCACATGTATATAAATTTGAGGGACTTCTCTCCACCCGTCCATGACACAATGTGTGTGTGTGTTTGTATGAATGTATGTGTGTGTCAAAGAAAGAAAAGGGATACACACATATATGTCTCTAACTTTAAAACAGTGACACACACACACGTGTCTAACTTAAGAACACCAAGAAACTCGCGTGTGCACATACACACACTGTCCTATTACCACTTAAGAGCGTTGGCCCGGGCAAAGATCCCCTCAATTTTGGAACCATCTGGGTTGTCCTGAATTGATGGGAAAAGACTTGACGGTCTTACTCTGTGCTCCTGGTCAAGAGGCAGGTACCTTACCTGGGACATCACAGTTGGTGACTCTTTTGCTTCTTCCCACATCCTGGATGCAGCGGTAAGGGCGAGAGCTACAGCATCCGCAGCTGAACAGAACAAAATCCTAAAATACCGTGTTCTGTGAACTAACTACATTATCCATCCTGTGGCGTACAAGAGATTTGGAGGAGTCGGGATACTGACAGCGAGATTCTTATCTTCACTGGCGGCTCGCCAAACATAGGGAACTGGTGATGCTCGTGAGGGCACTTGGTTCTTCCAGCACCTCAGCCTCGCCATCACCCCAGGTAACGCTGCGAGCATGCTGGCTTACCTAAAAAATTATTAGAGAGATTTCCTAGTGCTCCTTGCTATATTGCTATCTTTTGCTCCTTTTTCCATTCTTTCGCCTGCATATTGTTCTATGGGGTCTAAGATGTGGGTATTACGTGCTTGTGTATTTTTTCTCTTTCTTTTTTTCCTTTCCCTTTCCTTTGTATATATTATATTTGTTTGTGTTTTCGTTCTGTAATCATTATAAGCTTTAAAAAAATGTGTTAAACTGTGTTGTTAATAAATAAATAAAACGTTATACTTGTTTTACCCTCCCATTTCCAATTCACCGAACGCTGCTATCATGACTGTATGTATGTGTTTGTGTAAATGTATATGTGTGAAAGTATGTATGTGTTTGTGTGAAAGTATGTGTATTTGTGTGAATGTATGTCCGTGAGCGTGTAGTTTTATAAGTTTGTGTTTGCACGATTATAGTTATATACTCATACATATAGATGTATGTATGTGCACATACACATAGATACACACGTAGAAAATCATAACCACTCTATCTCTCTGTATCTCTCTCACCACACACTCTCTCTTTCTATATATATGCTAGATGAAGTGGTGGTGGTGGTGGCGGCGATATAGCGGAAGTGTAGAAATTTGAAATTTTGAAAAGAATCAATAACAATATTTATATTAAATTTAATCAAAATTTAGTACATAAATTATGTAATATTGATTCATTATTTATTCAAAGTAATCCAACTTATTTTGCTAACTGGATTAAAAGAAATAAACCGTACACAGTCCCGCACTCCTTACTTTATTATAATTTAGATTATACATGACAAACAAATACATTACTAGAAATACCATATGTTATAAAATAAGTAGGATGGGCTGGGGGTCTCAATATGTAAACTAAACGACTAATTCTGGTTTTTAAAACAAACCAACAGAGACAACCTAGAAAAATTACCGACCCCCCCCCCTCTTTAACTTTCACAAAGAACAGTTTGTACAAGGGTCAGCTGAAAAGTCCACAGGCTGACCAAGATACTCTCATGGAATGACCAAATGAGGTTTATTTTTCAACATAGTCCCTAGAAAGAACCAATGCAGTTATTAATTATTAAGAAGAGTTGAAATTAATGGCATATACGATTTCACAGCTCTAGCATCACTCCTCCATAATCAGCGGACCTTCGTATATATATATATATATACATTTATATACACACACACATATATACATACATATAAATATATATATATATATATATATATATATATATATATATACACAGATAAATATATACATACACATATGTACATAACAATAAATATGTTTCTGGGTCATTACCCTTCATCAGGACTCTATACCTCTGCCATATATATTTTAGGGACTTTAGGATCACCAAAGTAAGGAGCACTTAATGCATGTCCCTAGTAGTACACAGACACACACATATATACATACATTTACGCAAACACACACACAAACACATATATATACATACATTTACACATATATATACATACATTTACACAAACACACATATATATAGATACATTTACACACATATATATACATACATTTACACAAACACACATATATATATACATAAATTTACACAAACACACATATATATACATACATTTACACACATATATATACATACATTTACACAAACACACATATATATAGATACATTTACACAAACACACATATATATAGATACATTTACACAAACACACACACATATATATATATACAGGGAATAATTTGTAAAGTGTGTAAGCACACACAGCTAGGTAGGTAACCAATTACAGTTTAACTAGAACTTCAAATATAGATACCTTTTAAAATGATTAATCTCCTTTGTATATATTTCTTTAAATAAAAAATATATTTCACCAATTAATCCGTAAATCACAGCAGTCAAATCCTGGATGGTCACCAAAGGAGAAGAAAATAACTATCTGCGTTTACAAAATATAATTATTTTCTTAGTTATTTTCTTCTCCTTTGGTGACCATCCAGGATTTGACTGCTGTGATTTACGGATTAATTGGTGAAATATATTTTTTATTTAAAGAAATATATACAAAGGAGATTAATTATTTTAAAAGGTATCTATATTTGAAGTTCTAGTTAAACTTTAATTGGTTACCTACCTAGCTGTGTGTGCTTACACACTTTACAAATTATTCCCTGTGATTGTTCCATATGTTTATTATTTTATATATATATAATAGGCGGTGGATTGGCAGTATCGGTGGAGGGTCGGACGCCATGCTTTCCAGCATAGTTACGTCCCTTTACGATCTGAGTTCAAATCCCGCCGAGGTTGACTTTGCCTTTCATCCTTACGGGGTCGATAAAATAAAGTACCAGTAATGCACTGGGTATTTGCTGGCCTTGTGCCTAAAGTAGAAACAATTATTTTATATATATATGTCAATCTATTTCTAGTTGATATAAAATGCTCGGATCTATTCATCTATTCTTTGAACTTATTTTGCAGTGGATATGGCGCATGTCTCTCAGACACGACACCTTTAATTTAATTTTGGATATCATCATCATCATCATCATCATATATATATATATACATACATTTACACAAACACACACACATATATATATATATACATACATTTACACAAACACACATATACATACATTTACACAGACACACACACACATAAATATATATACATTTACACAGACACACACATATATATATACATTTACACAGACACACACACATATATATATATACATTTACACAGATACACACACATATATATATGTATACACATTTACACAGACACACACATATATATATATATATATATTTACACAGACACACACATATATATATATATATACATTTACACAGACACACACACACACACACACACACACACATATATATATATATATATAATATATAAGATCAAAAGATGGTTAAAAGAGTTCCATGTATTTTATTATGCGCATTTCAAAAACAAATATCATCATGCAATAACATTTGTGTTTTCATCACATAAAATAGGAAGACATGATATGAAGGTTAAAAAACACTCGTGGATAGTGCAGTTTTAAATCAACATATCCACAAGTGTTTTTTGCACTATCCACAAGTGTTTTTTAACCTTCATATCATGTCCTCCTATTTTATCTGATGAAAACACAAATGTTATTGCATGATGATATTTGTTTTTGAAATGCGCATAATAAAATACATGGAACTCTTTTAACCATCTTTTGATCTTATATATTATGTATACTCCAGTCCTACAAACTGTAGAGTGCTTCTTATCCGATATCTGCATTGCTTTATTGTACTACAATAAAACTCACCTCCTACATATATGTATATATATATATATATTTATATATACACATTTACACAGACACACACAAAAATATATATATATATATATATATATATATACATACGAGGGTTAGCTGAAAAGTTCATAGGCAGACCAGGATATTGCCCTCCTAGGAACCTTTTGTCCGACCCCCAACCACGTTGTATGTTTAAACCGGCCGTATCCAGCCAGAATTCTCTCATTGCTTTCTGTTTAAACTGGCCATAACCAGCCCCTCATACTTATGTTAAGGTATTGTTCTCAAACTCTCATAAATTCAATATTATGTGAAATAATTATGTGAGGTAAAGCCTTTACTGTGAAAATACAATAGTATATATAGAGTAATGTAAATGTTATGTGAGATATTATATGAGGTAAAGCCTTTACTGTGAAAATACAATAGTATATATAGAGTAATGTAAATGTTATGTGAGTTATTATGTGAGGTAAAGCCTTTACTGTGAAAATACAATAGTATATATAGAGTAATGTAAATGTTATGTGAGATATTATGTGAGGTAAAGCCTTTACTGTGAAAATACAATAGTATATATAGAGTAATGTAAATGTTATGTGAGATATTATGTGAGGTAAAGACTTTACTGTGAAAATACAATAGTATATATAGAGTAATGTAAATGTTATGTGAGATATTATGTGAGGTAAAGACTTTACTGTGAAAATACAATAGTATATATAGAGTAATGTAAATGTTATGTGAGATATTATGTGAGGTAAAGTCTTTACTGTGAAAATACAATAGTATATATAGAGTAATATAAATGTTATGTGAGATATTATGTAAGGTAAAGCCTTTACTGTGAAAATACAATAGTATATATAGAGTAATGTGAGTGCTAAAGGGTTAAGAGTTTCCCATGTCTGTCATAGCCAGGATGGTTATGTTAAAATATCTCTACATAAAACAACACAACACATCATAACATAACAAATACCATCCATTATATTCACTGGACAACAAGAGAAATACTTAACATTTTATATATTTTCAAAATAAATATTCTGGGATGTGTTGTTGTTTTGTCAGCTATTTCATTCTGATCCACTGGTCTTGTCCTCTCGTTGACAATAGACTTAAATATTTCTCATTTATTTTATATCATAAGCTCAAGGCTGCTACACATTTTTTGGGGGGTGGGGAGAGTATCACCACAACCATCACCATCACCATTACCATTTTCATCATCATCACCACCACCATCATAACAATCACCACCACTACCATCATCATCATCACCATCATCACCACCATTATCACCACCAACATCACCACCACCACCACCAGCATCATCATCATCATTATCTCCACCACCATCAGCAGGTGTGTATGTCTTGAAACCAATTATTGTTTATTTGTTTGTTTAATTAAGGTAAGAATATTTACCTGTCACTGCTGAGCTGCCAGGCTTCTGTTTATAGAGAAAAGTAGACTAGGAGATGAGGCAGGGAGAAATAAACACACACATACACACACACACACATATATATATATATATATATACACACATATACACACACACACACATATATATATATATACACACACACACACACATATATATATATATACACACACACACACACATATATATATATATACACACATATATATACACACACACACACACATATATATATATATACACATATACACACACATACATACACACATATACATACACACACATATATATACACATATACACACATACACAGTTTCCTGGGGCAATGTTAAAAGACTTATTTTTAATATGGTAAGCTGTGGAATCAAACATAAGCTCATGGCTATGAAACGAGCTCCCTAAAAACATGTCTTTAGTTTAAAGTCTGTCTGGAGCCAGGAACCTTGTGAGGCTGGTGTTTGTTCAAGAACACAACACACAATCCAGTCTAACACCCTTACCACTAGGCCACCACATACCTCCACTGTTCTATACTGGAGTAATGTGAAATGAAGTGTTTTGTTCAAGAACACAACACACAACCCAGTCTAATACCCTACCACTAGGCCACCACATACCTGCACTGTAGTATACTGGAGTAATGTGAAATGAAGTGTTTTGTTCAAGAACACAACACACAACCCAGTCTAATACCCTTACCACTAGGCCACCACATACCTCCACTGTAGTATACTGGAGTAATGTGAAATGAAGTGTCTTGTTCAAGAACACAACACACAACCCAGTCTAACACCCTTACCACTAGGCCACCACATGCCTCCACTGAAGTATACTGGAGTAATGTGAAATGAAGTGTTTTGTTCAAGAACAACCCAGTCTAACACCCTTACCACTAGGCCACCGCATACCTCCACTGTAGTATACTGGAGTAATGTGAAATGAAGGGTCTTATATTTCTCCGTGGCTTCTTTGTATACTCTGATTTGGCTCTTTGGTTGTAGCCAGAGAACTGCATGCGGTTGATGAAGTGTTGGATGTGTCTTTCCATTTTAGTTGGGTCACACATGTGGGACACATTCTTCATCACTCTTACCAAGTCTGCGATGAGAATATTAAACTTAGCACTATTGGACATTGCTGAGTTTTTGAGTATCAGGTATTTGGAGGCCATGAGTTTAGCATAATGCAAGTGAATTTGGGCCCTCTCATCTATAGTGTTAATCCAGAGTTCCGTGTCTAATACTGGTAGTCTATTGTTAGGGTGTTTGGAAGGGTAGTCGATAGTTACTGTTATACTCTGGTGTATGGAGTTAGCTATCTGCTGGATGATTTCCATTGTGCTAAAAAGGAACCACGGAGAAATATAAGACCCTCATAGAAATGGATATGAAAGGAATTTGCCCATTATACAGGAACAAATCATGGAATAGCATAGATAGGACTAAACATAAGATAGGGAAAGCCACTTCATGGTACGACAACCAGAGATACCAGAATGTCATAGAAATGACCCAACAGGTAGGCAAATCAGAGAAGCAACTAAGATAGAAGTAAGAAGACCAAAGTTAAACAGAAAAAATGAATGGAATAACAACAACAACAACCATACCCAAACAAACAATACTGACTTAAGGGAAATATGAATAAATAAATAAATAAATATATACACAAGTACAATAACAACAAACACATATAAACACACACTAGTAAACTAAGATAGAATACAAAAACAAAAACACACACCAAACGCTATACACACACGCAAACGCATGCGCAGAGACAGGGACAAGAATAAATAAATAAATAAATAAATAAAATAAAAATGCCATAAATGTTACAATACAACAGGAGGGAACATGATAATAGTACCACTGATGATGTTGCAGATGTGCAACGAAAGAACTTTGTTAGACTATATATATATATATATATTTATATGGCGTGTGGTTGAGTGGTTAGAGAATTGGATTCGCAATCGTAAGGTTGTGAGTTCGATTCCTGGACCAGGCGATGCGTTATGTCCTTGAGCAAGACACTTTATTTCACGTTGCTCCTTCTACCTGGAGTTGCGACCGATAGATAGTATTAGCAATTGGAAAGACCAACGGAAACATTGTTCCCTCGGTCCGATTTGACGAAAGTCGATCGTTCCTTTATATTTATATCTGTATTTTTGACCGTTGGTCAGTCAGTGGTAAACATTAATTGCCAGATATATTAACTATGGAGATATAAAAGATACAGAAACGAAAACCAATCAAGCAGTGATTGTGTTCTGTTATTATTTCTGGCAATATTATTACAACGATATGACTCTCCCCAAGTATAACAATATATATATATATGAAGGCACATGGCTTAGGGGTTAGATCATTGGCCTTGCAATCGAAAGGTTGTGAGTTCAATTCTCAGACCGGGTGATGTGTTGTTTCCTTGAGCAAGACACTTTATTTCACATTGCTCCAGTTTTCTCAGCTGTAGAAATGAGATGATAGGGACTGGGGTCCCTATCATTCCACTATAAAGTGGTCGTGGAGGTGCCACGGCAAAAAAGCACCCAGCCCACACTGTAAAGTGGACGTGTAGGCGCCACGGAAAAAAGCACCCAGCACTCACTGTAAATGAGGTTGGTGTTAGAAAGGGCATCCAGCTGTAGAAATCAAGCCAGAATCAGTTCCCGTCCCACTCTTGCAAGCAGGGAAAAAGCGGACGTAAAATGAGGAAAATGATGATGATATATATAATTGTTTCTACTTTAGGAACAAGGCCAGCAATTGTCCCAGTGCATTACTGGTACTTTATTTTATCAACCCCGTAAGGATGAAAGGCAAAGTCAACCTCGGCGGGATTTGAACTCATCGTAAAGGGACGCAACTATGCTGTAAAGCATGGCGTCCGACCCTCTACCGATACTGCCAAATATATAATGTCATAGTGTTTTAGTTATTGGGTGTCTCATCGTTAGTTGTTGTTATTTAGTCCCCCCCCCTCTACCCTCAAGCAGACACCTATGGCTCAAAGGTGTTCCAACCATGACCTTCCATGTCTTTTTAGTGTTATGTAGGAGTATATTATCTGATGTGTTCTTTCCTAATTAAGGGTGTGATTAGAGCGAGACAGAGAGAGAGAAAGACAGAGACAGAGAGAGCGAGAGAGAGATAGTTTTGTTGCTGCTATCACTTAGTGTCATGTTTGCTTAAGAAGGTGTATTTACTTAACTAGACCAATTGTAGAAGCTTTAGAAGCTGTCTCCAACTCTGCAACATGTCTGCTTCCATTTTGTCTGGGTATTCAAGTGCAATTTCTCTCATAATTTCTGTCTGTGTCCCTAAATTTTTCATTTTATTATTTTTTTACTGTATCTGATTCTGATTTATTTAATTTGGCATATGTTGCCTCCCAGTAGACACTTAAATGAAATGAAATTTACAACTCCCACCTATGGAAATTTAGCAGGCCTCCTGTAATGTTGCATTTCATAATAGGTTTCTTGGGTGTTTTAATGATAGGGGCCCAGTCCAATTTTTAATGAAAGGTGTTCTTGTGTTCTTACAGCTCCCACCTATGGAAGTTTAGCTTGCCTCCTACCAGTGTACATCTCATAGTAGTTTTCTTGGGCGTTTTCATGATAGGGATCCCAGTGCTAACATGAATAGCAATGTCCCACATGGTCTGGGATTTGAATCCATGGTTCATAAATCTAACATCCTAACCACCACACTCCTTCATACTTATAAAGTTTAGCTGGCCTCTCAGTAGGCTTCTTAAGTGTTTTAATGATATCACAAAAAGTCATATCATAGCTACTAACTCTCACACACATACACACTCCACTATATATGTTGTTGTTATAGCTCACACCTATGTAGGCTTAACTGGCCTTCTATGAAGTTGCATCACGTACGAGGTATCTTATAGTATTTAAATGATAGCAACCTAGTTCTATCATGAAAAGCAATGTGAAATGAAGCATCTTGCTTAAGGACACAATGTTTAATAATAATTAGAATAGTTTCACCATTTGGCAACACATCTTTACTTCATTGCTAACATTCAGTTAACACTATAGAATCATTCTTCTACATTGTATATTTTCATGAAGGTTTGTTAAATCTATCAATATTTAATTCTACAGCAAAAAATAATGGATGTCCTTTTATGTTCTGAGTTCAAATCCTGCTGAGATTAGCTTTGCTTTTCAAATTCTTATAGGGTTAATACAATGAAGTACTAGTAATGAACTAGGGTTGATTGTAATTGACTTACTCCTTCCCTAAAAATTGTTGGCTTTGTGCCTAAATCAGAAACCATTATATACAGCACTGTTCTGTTAAACAATGGGTTGCTGATGGTGGATAGTGAGATGTGGCCACCAGATGTAGAGGTATGGCACCAGATGTAATATATGTTGCTGATAGTGAGATATGGCCACCAGATGTAATATATGTTGTAGATAGTGAGATATGGCCACCAGATGTAGTTATATATGTTGTAGATAGCTTACATATGGCCACCAGATGTAGTTATATATGTTGTAGATAGGGAGGTATGGCCAGCAGATGTAGTTATATATGTTGTAGATAGTGCGATATGGCCACCAGATGTAGTTATATATGTTGTAGATAGGGAGGTATGGCCACCAGATGTAGTTATATATGTTGTAGATAGTGAGGTATGGCCACCAGATGTAGTTATATATGTTGTAGATAGGGAGGTATGGCCACCAGATGTAGTTATATATGTTGTAGATAGTGAGATATGGCCACCAGATGTAGTTATATAGGTTGTAGATAGGGAGGTATGGCCACCAGATGTAAAGGTATGACCACCAGATGTAGTTATATATACACTAGACAGTTGTAAACAACTGGCCATATCTCACTATCTACAACATATATAACTCTACATCTGGTGGCCATATCTCACTATCTGTAACATATATTACATCTGGTGGCCATATCTTACTATCTACAACATATATTACATCTGATGACCAGTAATTTATTAATTTATGTGTAGACTTTTGTTATAAGATTGTTAATAGATGCACCTTTGATGTTGTTGTTACTGTTGTTGTTGTTGTAGTTACTGTTATTGTTACTGTTGTTGTTACTGTTGTTGTTACTGTTGTTGTTGTAGTTGTTACTGCTGTTGTTGTTGTAGTTGTTACTGCTGTTGTAGTTGTTGTTGTTGTTGTTGTTGTCGCTGCTGCTGCTGCTGTTGGTGTTGTTGTTGTTGTTGTTGTTGTTTCTCTTCTCAGAAATAAACAATATCAAATAACAAATCCCAAAATAAGAAGAAATCAAAACAATTCTGTTACAGCTTCTATCCCTGTTACAGACCTTAAATTGCTGTTTGTTGGAAGCATTCCAAATAATTTCTTAAATGGCACAAAATGAACAACTGCTCTCAGCTCTTGACTAATGCACCCACTCCTTGCTTATTAATTTTTCAGACCCCCCCCCCCCCCCCTTCCTTATTTAATTGCTCTAATCTATCTCTGGCAAAATTTTGATTCATATTGATACAGCAGCTGGAGAATCTAATAATTATTTTATTTTACATTAAAAAACACTCTCCAAAAAATTGAGAGATCACAGCTCTGATACTATGTACATGTGGCTAGAATGTCTCAGGAAAGAATCTCTGTATTGAGAGATCACAGCTATGATACTATGACATGTGGCTAGAATGTCTCAGAAAAGAATCTCTGAATTGAGACATCACAGCTCTGAGACTATTACATGTGGTTAGAATGTCTCAGGAAAGAATCTCTAAATTGAGAGATCACATCTTTGATACTATGACATGAGGTTAGAATGTCTCAGGAAAGAATCTCTAAATTGAGAGATCACATCTTTGATACTATGACATGTGGCTAGAATGTCTCAGAAAAGAATCTCTGAATTGAGACATCACAGCTCTGATACTATGACATCTGGTTAGAATGTCTCAGGAAAGAATCTCTGAATTGAGAGATCACAGCTCTGATACTATGACATGTAGTTAGAATGTCTCAGGAAAGAATCTCTGAATTGAGAGATCACAGCTCTGATACTCTGATATGTGGTTAGAATGTCTCAGGAAAGAATCTCTGGATTGAGAGATCACAGCTCTGATACTATGACATGTGGTTAGAATGTCTCGGGAAAGAATCTCTGTATTGAGAGACCACAGCTCTGATACTATGATATGTGGTTAGAATGTCTCAGGAAAGAATCTCTGAATTGAGAGATCACAGCTCTGATACTATGACATGAGGTTAGAATGTCTCAGGAAATAATCTCTGTATTGAGAGATCACAGCTCTGATACTATGATATGTGGTTAGAATGTCTCAGGAAAGAATCTCTGGACATATTTTACAGGTGAAACCAATTGGCTAGAGACCCAGGGGTAGACCCCGAGCAAGATGGTTGGATAACATCGATGATCTTGGCTGGTCTCACTTGGGGATCCAGCTGGATCAGTTGGGGATGGTTGCTTGTGACAGGACTCACAGGGAGTCTTTGAGGGCTCTACTCCCATGACCCTCTCAGGAATAAGTGTGCAAAAAAGAAGAAAAAAGATTAGAAAACATATATGACAAAAAAAGAACATTAAAAGAAATCCCATATTTACAAAAGTACTCCATACAATTATCGATTTCCTAACCACCCTCCGCTTATAAGAATTTAAATAGATGCCCCACACCCCCCACTATTATTTTGGACCCGAGTGTACAATAAGATATTGTTCTGGGTTTTTATTTTGTTCGGTTTATTGATAATCAACATCTTCATAATTACTCTTGTTATCAGCTTACGTTAGTTTTTTTCCATACTTGTGTGGGTTTGATAGGTCATTTTCTCGTGGTAATAAAACATTTTGAACTTTTCTCCATTATCTTCTTTCTCTGGTCACCGTGCTTTTGGAATACCCTCCTCCACTGTTAATTAGGGGTCAGGTTACTTATAATACCAACAGAAGCTATCAACTACTTCTAGAGAGAATTCCAAGCATATGAAAGGAATTTATTTCTTTGGTATTTTACTGATTGCTCTTGCACAGTTGCTTATATGAAGAATTATATGAAACGGCCCGATACAAATCGGACCATTTGTTTTCAAATGAATCAAACATTATAATGTTCGATATACCCCATACGTACATATCATCATCATCATCATCATACATCTGCTTTTCCCTGCTTGCAAGGGTGGGACTGATCCTATTCAGCACAGCATCTCTCCACCTGTCACGGTCCTTCGTCATCTCCTCTGTGAGCTTCAGCGATCTGAGGTCTGCTCTCACCACCTCCGCCCATGTTTTTCGTGGTCTTCTTCTACTACGTCTTCCTTCTACTGGGATTTCTTGGCTCTTCTTTACCCAGCGGTCATCCTCCATGCACATCACATGTCCATACCATCGCACACTACAACTTATCCCTCTCAGACACAGTTTCTCTCTCAACACATCCATGCTTGGTCGTTCATACACATTAACATTGCACATCCAATGGAGCATACTTGCTTCATATCCTCTGCAGTTGCTGCCCATGTCTCACTACCATGCAGCATCACGCACCTCACACAGGCATCATATAACTGGCCTTATATACTCAAATATAAGCCAAGGAATATGTGACTGGTGGGTGCTTATATTTGGGGCCAATATTTTGACAATTTCCACCAACTTCAAATTCTACGTAAATAAAATTTCTCAGACATAAAATTGTGGGGTCAGCTTATATTTCAGTATATATTATATAAAGGTTAGGGGTTTGTCCCTTTCTCAGACATAAAATAGTGGGGTCAGCTTATATTTCAGTATATACTATATAAAGGTTGGGGGTTTGTCCCTTTCTCAGACATAAAATAGTGGGGTCAGCTTATATTTCAGTATATACTATATAAAGGTTGGGGGTTTGTCCCTTTCTCAGACATAAAATAGTGGGGTCAGCTTATATTTCAGTATATACAGTAAGTTTACAAGACAAATACACAACAAGTGTAGTTTTTCCAAAGAATCCTTGTTCTTTAAAATCCCCTGGTCTATGCCCTCTACACATCCCCAAATCACTACCTTTCCCATCAGAAAACATAAATACAACCGTTTTACAAGAACAGTTGACTTACCTGATGATTTCTTTTGAATGAAACAGTTCTAGTCATGAAGAAGCCATTTCTTTTTTAAACATGATATATATATATATCTATATATCTAAAACAGAGAATGTCTGTCTGTCTGACTCCTTAAAACGCGAGAACCACCCAACCGATTGTTTTCAAACTTTATACATGTAATACTTATGGTCCTGTGAGTGTTTCAAGCAAAGAAAATTCAAATTTTCAATGCCCTAGGAACTGCATTAGGCGATTTAGCGATCTCTCACTAGAATTCTTAGTCTTTCTTTTTAGATAGATACATAGATATAACGTTGCACTCTTATAAAATCTGTCTCTATATCTGGCTGTCTGCATTACGTCATTATGACGTCGCTATCTGTGTGTGTGTGTGTATATATGTACGTATAGTGTGTATATATATATATATAACTAGCAGTGGTACGGGATAAGGTATTTTGGAATGCGGGCCGCCAACAGACCTAATCATGGAAAAACTGCATGCCTGGACAATATGTAAAGAAAATAAACCGAATACTCAGATGGCTGGATAATCTTTAAGATTTTCCTCGATGAAGCAGGAAAAATGCAGGTTTTCACCTAATGCAGGGATCAAGAAAATAAATTTTTTTCATGTGCATAATATGCCTTGAAATTTTGGGAAAATCGGCTAGACGTAATGCCTCCAAAAAGCCCTAAAAAGCTGAAAAAATGAAGTTTTTCACCTAATGCGGACCCTAGAAGATCAAAAATATATATGTAGATGTGTAACGTTTTTCAAAATATTTACTTCTGCGTTCACAGATTGATTTTTTTTAGTTTCAGAAGATCCCGTTAAGGGTGAAAGCAGTGATTCTTTGCTTAAACTTTAATCTGCTATTTTAATATATATGATAATATATTCGTGTACAGATATTTGTGTACAGATATTTTTGCATACACAATAACCAAATATAAACAAACGTATTTATTTCACGAGGCTCGATAAGGATAAATATATATCAAATATATAAGAACACTAGAGCAAATCCCGAGCAATGCCGGGCCATTCTGCTAGTATAACATATTACTGTGTTATAAATATATATATATTTATATTTATAACACAGAATGTGTTATAAATATATATATATATATATTTAAAATACATTACTGTGTTATAAATATATATATATTTATAACACAGTAATGTTTTATAAACAGCTCAGAATTTCTTCCTCAACCTTATTTGATTATCAGGGAATATTGTGAGATTTTAACTCATCATTTTAATTTTGATATATTTGTATATATATATATAATCATCATCACCATTTAACATCCATTTTTCTATGCTAGCATGGGTTAGACAGGTTGTCCCATTTAAGACAAGAGAAGTGAGATCAGGTGACTGTCTTGCTCAAACAGAACTGTTTTCTGTGTTGGTTTTTACGGCTAGATGTCCTTCCTAACACCAACCAGATGTCCTTCCTAACACCAACCAGATGTCCTTCCTAACACCAACCAGATGTCCTTCCTAACACCAACCAGATGTCCTTCCTAACACCAACCAGATGTGCTTCCTAACACTAACCAGATATACATTCTATACAATACATGAACAATATCATAAGTAGTTTCGGTTATAATACATCTAGTTATCTCACTAACCCTTTTGATAGCAACTTGTTTCAAACCAACTCTTAGTTCTCTTATACAAAACTGATTTAAAGTCGTTATCACTTGACATTGAAAGTCAATTGTAATTAACATTCTAGGTTAATTACATGTTAAACACTTTTAAATTCTCTTTCTTTCCTAATTACAATTACAATTTTAATTTGTAATGTTATGGCAATAATTTCTTTTCAAGTCGAGACGGATTTCTCGCAAATATGTGGTTAATTGTTATCGGAGTCTATAGGAGTTAAGGTTGTAGACTTGTATAGACTAGTATATATATATATATATGTGTGTATATACTATACAATACAAGCCTACAACCTTAACTCCTATAGACTCCATCATCATCATCATCATCATTATATATATATATATATATATATATATATATATATATATATATAATAAGGAGGCACATGGCTTAGTGGTTAGATCATTGGCCTTGCAATCGAAAGGTTGTGAGTTCAATTCTCGGACCGGGTGGTGTGTTGTTTCCTTGAGCAAGACACTTTATTTCACATTGCTCCAGTTTACTCAGCTGTAGAAATGAGATGATAGGGACTGGGGTCCATATCATTCCACTGCAAAGTGGTCGTGGAGGTGCCACGGCAAAAAAGCACCCAGCACTCACTGTAAATGAGGTTGGTGTTAGGAAGGGCATCCAGCTGTAGAAATCAATCCAGACTCAGTTCCCGTCCCACCCTTGCAAGCAGGGAAAAGCGGACATAAAATGAAATGATGATGATGATGATGATATATATAGGTGGTGAATTGACAGAGTCATTGGAACGTCAGATAGAATGCTTTATGGTATTTGTTCCAGCTCTGAGTTCAAATCCCACTGACGTCAAATTTTATCCTTCGAGGTCGATAAAAAGGTACCAGTCTAGTACTGGGGTTGATACTTCCTCTCTCTGGAAGAAATCTGCTGTACTGAGGCCTGGAGAGGGATGGGCTCCGCCAGCCATAAAATATCCTTCCTAACAAGAAACGCTGCATGTCAATATAGCACTCCTACGAGTCTATCAGGCGTAACAGGACCACACATATATATAACATACACATATTCATGCACACACACATATATATATATATATATATAGACATACACATGTACTCATATATTTACACAGCTCTCATTGGTCAGACTTATAACACTGTCTTTTCTATATATGTATATATATATATAAGAGGGAAACGACCCCTTCAGCCACAGTCACAAATGATCACGGAATTTGCACCTAGAAAGTTCTCCTCCGAGGCACAAATCCAAGCAAGTTGTTTTTGTGGAAGACCAGCAGTCTTCCCATGTATACCAGTCTCCCCTCTTTATGCCACGAATGTTGTATAAAGGGAAAGGTAATGTCTGATACAGCTTGGTACAGTGACATCACAACTATATATATACTATATATACAATACATTAACAGAGAAAGCCTTAAGCTATACTCTGACTGGCTTCCATCTCACTCAACAAACATTAGGATATACCTTAGTATAATCCCAATTTTACGTTTGGGGTGCTAGCTATATGTATTTTGCGGAAAGCCAGTTGTATTATTTTATATGAGATATAATTAAAATTAAAATATATCTCTCTTTCCAAACAATTGTTTCATTATAAGTTTTCTACAAGTTGGGAGAATGTGTCCGGGTTATGTAGAAGCCTGCATATCTTTCTGTAAGAACATATGCAGGTGGGCACTTATAAATCATCAGTGGATGCCCGTCAAACATTGATATAAGAAAAATTCTCTTACCAATGTCAAATTTCATGTCAGCAATTGTCCCTCTCTGCATCATAATGACCGCCAAATTTGAAATTCCAGCAGTCTCAGTATATATATATTATATATGATGTTGTCCAAGAGAAAGGCAATGGTACAATGATACAGCTTGGCACCAGTGACATCACAACTCATTTCTAGAGCTGAGTAAACTGGAGAAATGGGAAATAAAGTGTCTTGTTCAAGGACACAACACATCACCCAGTCTGAGAATTGAACTCACAGCTTCACGATTGCAAGCCCAACACTCTAGCCATCTGTGTGTATGTTTTTTTTTTACCTGGGAGTGAAAGGCCGCCAGTTGTTGTCACAACACCTCTATAAGAGAGGGAAACTCTGAAAAAAAAAAAACATGCAGCTTTGGAAGTATTCGATGATGTTGACCAGTTCTCCTTTTTGGCTAGTGTTTTTGATGCTCAGTAGGATTGGTCGAGTGCAAGGCCTTTCCCCCATTTAAAAAACCTTCAAAGCACAGGCATTGCTTGTTCAGGGTATGATACAGGTTCGTGTGGCTTGCTGTAGCTTAAAAGTGCACCATTTTCTGTAATCTGATTGCAATACTCTTAGCAGAGTTTGCCGCCACCATATATATAGGGACCTCAGTCCTATCAACACTACACATTGTTGTTACATCTCACACCTATGTAGGTTTAGTTGATCTCCTACAAGGTTGTATCTCATAGGAGGTTTCTTGGGTGTTTTAATGATAGGGACCCCAGTCCTATCATGTTACATCTCACACCTATGTAGGTTTAGTTGGTCTCCTATAAGGTTGTACCTCATAGGAGGTTTCTTGGGTGTTTTAATGATAGGGACCCCAGTCCTATCATGTTGTTACATCTCACACCTATGTAGGTTTAGTTGATCTCCTACAAGGTGTATCTCATAGAAGGTTTCTTGGGTGTTTTAATGATAGGGACTCCAGTCCTATCATGTTGTAACATCTCACACCTATATAGGTTTAGCTGGTCTCCTACAAGGTTGTACCTCATAGGAGGTTTCTGGCGTGTGTGTGTGAATGGGGGAGGTGAACCGGCATTTGAACATGTCTGAGTAACTGTGTGTGTATATGTGAATGTATGTTTGAATAAGTGTGTGTATGCATTTGAATGTATGTACACTTTCCTGACATCTATACATTATTCTATGTACTATACATGCACCTTTGATGAGTTGTAGTGCACCTGAGCATTGTACACAATAATTTCATTATTATTATGTTTGAATAAGTGTGTGAGCACATATGAGTGTGCTTGCATGTGTGAGAGAGAGAGCAACAGAGGGGGAGACAGAGAGGAGAGGAGAGAGATTTTTGTTCTGACTTTTAATTTTTATTAATTTATTTTATCTTTTTATGTATTTTTTAATTGTTTTCTTTTTATAGACTATGATATTTTATATTAATTAATCGTTATTCACTTGTAGACAATGATAGATAGATATATTTCTTTATTAGCCACAAGGGCACACAAGAAAAGGGGACACTACAAAGACACACGCCGGGGATTTTACATACAGTCGTGTAAAAATATTGAAACAAACAAATATAACAATCAAAATCCCCAATAGCGAGAGGCGCCACAAATGGGTTGTTTAATACCCCGTCGATAGAACAACCCTCAACTCCAGGAGCGTGTTGTACAAGTGCTCCTTTCTTCCTTTTGCTATCTTCTTTAACCTACAGGCTTATAAACAGAGAAGGCCCAATCTCTCGGGCCATTTTCGCTTCATTCACCCATCTTTCAGTAAATTTACTGGGGTGCAGTGCCTCTCTCTCAACTCTGATTCTCCTTCTAAAGTGGTATCTAAAGAAGGGAATGAGTTGTTGTCCGGAGAGAAAGTCATTTGCCCCATATGTGACAGCAGTTGTTCTGCATAGATCTACAGGTTGCTTATGCCCAGGCAGTGTACAATTGCATGCAGGACGGTTTCAATGTCCTGCTCGCATCTTGGACACGTCCTCTTGGAAAGATCCCTGCCGGGGCGTCCGTGCCTGTAGATCTTATCTCAAACTGGTAGAGCTCCTTGGTAGCACTGCCAGGCCAGGGACCTCTGGAAGTTGTCTATAGGTCCCAGGCAGAAAGTCCTACCGAACAGACTGGTGAGCTCGTCGTCCTCGATGCCTAGAATCTCCCCGAGCACGTCGTCGCACTTGTAAAGTACTAACCCTCTATAGAATGTCGAAGTGGAGTCTCCACTGATTGCTGTGCCTGCTTGACAGAGGACTGTGAGCGCCTGGGTGCATTCAATGTGCCAGGCGCCCATCTTCTTTGGTCTTTGCTTCACCCAGGACTGCAGCTCAGTCAGCGAGACAAGTTGTGGGAAGGCCTGTCTCACAAACGGTGCCCACACCGGTTGGTCGGTGAGGAATACCTGGAGATGTCGTAGCCTCAGCGCATGTTTGCGCATCATTAGCCACGGCATGCCCGGCCCTCCGTTGGCAGGGTGTTGACAGCAGATGGATCTCCTCACCAGAGGAGCCTGCTTCTTCCACAGGAACTGGAAGAGCATGCGTTCCAGTTCCATCTTGGTGAGGTGTTCACGGGGACAAGGCATGACAGTCAAGCGGTAGTAGATGACGGACGCTATGAAAGTGTTCGCCACCTCATCTCGACCTTTCAAAGACAGTTTGTACCTGCCCACTTCTGGGTGAACACAAATACCTTGGCCGTGACCTCGTTCCAGTTTTTCTCCACCTGGAGGTCTGGACCGAACCAGACCCCTAGCAATTTCACCGGTCCTTCTGTCCAGCATCCGACAACGCTGTCAGACAACATCGGTTTGCCTCTCCATGTTCCAAGTTGCAAACCAACAGGCTTGTCCGGGTTCAGTTTTGCTCCTGTGAGCCTTTCGTATTCCTGTTGTAGGTTGCCGATTACCTTGATTTCTGAGGTTTTAGACACCATAACCGTCATTTCGTTGGCACAAGCCGACGCCGCTTTTCACAGTCCCAGTTCTAAAGGGATGCCCTGCAAAAGCTCCAACTTCCGCAGTAGTGGCTCTAGAATTGATACGTACAGAATGGAGGAGAGAGAGCGCATTCCTGTCGAATGGAACGCGTGATTGTGAATGGCTTCTATAGGTAGTCGTTCACCTTGACCCTTGAGCAGATGCTGGTGTGAATCGCCTTGATCCAGCCTCTGAAAACAGGACTGAAACTGGCCGCCTTGAGAACTGCTTCCAAGTATCGATGGTCGACCCTATGGAATGCCTTAGACTGATCCAAATTGATCAGAGCCCCACCGAAGCCGGGTTTACTACCCACCCTCTCTATGATGTATCGCATGAGGTGGAGGTTGTCGTGTATGGACCTCCTGGTCGGGATTGCACATGTTTGCACTTTCCCTACCAGGTTCTCGATGACAAGCGCCAGCCTCGTTGCTAGCACCTTGGCCAAAATCTTTAACTCTGTGTTGAGCAGAGTTATGGGCCTGAAATTGTTTATTTCGTCCCCCTTGTTCTCGTCTTTCCTGATCAGCGTTACTACGCTATTGCCTGCAGAACTGGTAATTCTCCCGTTCTGCTGCCAATAGCAGTAGACGGCTTCAAGGACACCAGAGAACAAGTCCAGCATGCCTATGTAAAACTCATAGGGTAGACCATCTAGACCAGGTGATTTGCGTTTCCCGCAGCGGCCCAGAGCGTCCCGTACCTCAGTGGCTGTGATCGGTCTTTCGCAGAACTCGGTGTCTGTGCTCGAGAGATGTGGCAGGCTGTCGAGGTATGAACCAAAGTCCATTGCCCCGTTCGGTGCACCGTCGTTCTGCTCAAACAGTCATGCAAAGTGCTGCTGCTTGGGGTCAAGTAGCACGCGTCCGTTTTGGTCTTTCAAAGACCGAATCGTGGACTTGTTGTCACTTTTCGCCTCCGTCACTCGGGCCCAGTTAACAGCTTTTGCTCCCTCATTTCCTAGAGCACGTGATTTACTTCTGACCACGCAGCCTTCGTGTTTCACATCGAAGAACTGGTCCAGTGTTGTTCTCGATGCTAGCACTCTAGCTGCGTTGCCACTCCTAATCGCCTCTTCTACCTTGGCTACTAGTTCTGTTTCTGATTTGTTTTTCTCTAAAGCTAATTCTCTGCTAAACCCTATCGATTCTACTCTAATTGCTCTCTTGAGAGAGTACCATCTATTGTTGACGATGGCTCCCATCAACTCTTACGTAACTAATCTACTTATCCATTCACTGTAGGCTTTTCATGCCGGCAACGACACGTTCAGCTTCCAGTATCCGGGTCCTTGTCTATGTATTCTATCACGGTTGACTATGCAGATGACTAGTTCGTGATCTGAATAGGCAACCATTTGCATTTGTGGACAGCTTAACATCTTCTTGTCCTTTTCTCTAATGAAAAACCTATCTAGATACGATCTAGATGTCCTGCTGTGGTTTGCCCACGTCCACTGTGGGGCAGTCAGGAAATCTAGTCGATATCTATTGGCCAGTTGGAATTGACCGATTAGATTTTTGAGGCTGTTGCACCCGGCTCTACTGGGACATGCTCCCACATAGTCCCATCGAGCATCTAGGATACCATTCCAGTCCCCCACTAAAAGCATGGAGCGAGACGTTCCCAGAAAAGACTCTAGATGCTTAAAGAAATCTGGCCGCGATTGTGATTTCCCGGTCGGGCATAAACGGCCATTAGTCTGAAGGCTCCAACTCCAATACTGTTCACATCTAGGACTACCAGTCTACCGTCCGGGTCCAAGTGTACCTACTGTACTTCGAGATCCAGATTTTTCCGAAACATGACAGTCCACCTCCCGGCTGACAGAGAGATGCGTAGATCTCAAAGTCATTGAAGATGGGGGTTAGTTGCTGCCTGTTGTGGATCCTGGACTCGGTGATGACTATCACATCCATACCGTGTGACCTAAGGTCGTTTAAAAGTTGGCCCTGTTTCCAGGGCATCCCTAGGCCATGCACATTCATGCTTCCAACTCGTAAGTCAGCCATGTTGGTGGAGAAGAGTTGGCGAAAGAGGACGAAAAGGTGCACTTACCTTTTCGTTTCCTGGAGATCGGGTTGTTCAATCTCCATTTGGGTGCTGGTGTTGAGTGGGGTGGGGGAACATTTCAACAGGACACGGTTTATTGGTTTTTGGCAGGGGTTGTCAACGTCCTATGAAAACTGTTCTTTCGATTTCTGATAGGTTTCCATCGAAACCCTTATTAGTTTTATGTGTGGTTGAGAGTCTGCTTTTACAAAAGTTTTCCCCTCAGTTTCTACTTTGGGGTGTTGGGAGATGTCCTCCATTAGGTTTTTGTTGTTTGTGTTAATGTATGTGTATTGTTGTTTGTTTTTTTGTTGTATTGTTTTGGTTTGTTGTTCATTTTGTAGTTTTCTTTTTATGGTGGGCATTTGTGTTTGGGGTGGTGCTGGTGTTTGTTTTGCTGATGAGGGGGTGGTGGTGATTGTGGTGGTGTTTGTGTTGTTGTTTGTGTTGGTGGTTGTGTGTTCGTGTTGGTGATTGATGTTTTTGTGGCTTTGTGGTGTCTCTTTTTTTTTATTTCCGAGGCTCTCCTTCATCTTCACTTGGGGATGGAGAAGTAGCCTTGTCTGGCGATTGAATCGTCATCAGGGGTGTGTGGGAGGGGTATGATGTGTGGCGATGGTGTGTTTGTGTGTAAGATTGTGGTAGTGTTGGATAGGGTGGGATGGGGTGGATAGATAGATATGTTTCTTTATTAGCCACAGGAGCTCAAAAGAAGGGGACAAATACAAAGGGGGAAGTTTACATATAATAAAAACGTGTAAAATGCTATCACAAATGTAATTTAAAAATTAATCGATTTTCCCCAATAGGGGGAGACATTTCATATGGATAACACATACTCCCGAAAAGATGTGCAACCCTCATCTCCAGGAGTATGAAGAGTTTGTACCCCTTCCTTCTCTTCCTCTTTTTCCTCGACCAACAGGCTGATATAGGGAGGAGGCCATTCACTCGGGCCATTCTCGCCACTTTCACCCACCTTTCATAAAACTTGCTGGGGTACAGCACCTCTCTCTCCATCCTGATTCTTCTTCCAAAGTGGTATTTGAAAAAAAGAACCAGTTGTTGGCCGGAGAGAAAGGTGTCTGACCTCAGCCCTTTCAACCTTGTCCACCATACAACCTCTTTCACCATAGCTATCACACAAAGGAAAACTGCCTCTCCTTTGTTTTTGAAGGAGGGTGGAGGTTTGATCATGACAATGGACTCGGTGGTCAACCGGATTGGTCCCACCCATGACAATAGTCATTCTACATAGCCCCACAGGTCGGTAACGCCCGGGCAGTGTACGAATGCGTGCGCGACGCTTTCTTCGTCTCGCACGCATCTCGGACAGATCTTTTTCGAAGGGTCCCTGCCCGGGCCTCCATGTCTGTAGAGCTTGTCTCGAACTGGTAGAGCTCCTCAGTAGCACTGCCAGGCCAGGGACTTTTGGAAGTTGTACATCGGTCCCGGGCGGCACGTCCTACTGAACAGACTGGCCAGTTCATCTTCCTCTATGCCTAGAGTTTCTCCGAGCACATCGTCGCACTTGCTGTGGATCAACCCTCTATAGAATGATGAAGTTGAACCTTCACTGATCGCCGGGTCTACCTGATAGAGGGCTGTGAGCGCCTGAGCACATTCGATGTGCCAGTCGCCTATTTTCATCGGTCTTTGCTTGACCCAGGACTGCAGCTCGGTCAGCGAGACGAGTCATGGGAAGGTTCGCCTCACGGACGGGGCCCACACCGGTTGTCCGGTGAGGAATACGTAGAGATGCTGCAGCCTGAGCGCGTGTTTGCGCATCATCAGCCACGGCATCCCCAGGCCTTCGTTGGAAGGGTGTTGGCAGCAGATGGATCTTCTCACCAAAGGAGCCCGCTTCTTCCAAAGGAATTGGAAGAGCGCGCGGTCCATTTTGGTGAACGTTTTGGCTGGACAAGGCACGACGGTCAAGCGGTAGTAGATGACGGACGCTATAAAAGTGTTCGCCACCTCCGCTCGACCTTTCAAGGATAGTTTGCACTGATAGATAGATAGGTTTAATATTGAGTGTGTATATATATATATATTTATATATATATATATATATATATATATATATCATCATCATCATCATCATCGTTTATTGTCCATCTTCCATGCTAGCATGGGTTTGGACGGGGGTTTTCCCACTTGAGCAAAATTGGTTGTCTTGCTCGCATAGGACTGTCTGGCGGGTTTTCTACGGCTGGATCCCCTTCCTAACACCAACCACATTTACAGTGTGGACTGGGAGGTTTTTACCGTGTTGCCTACACGGCCACATTACAGCGTGGACTGTGTATATTTTTCTGTTGTGACACCTACACGACCTCATTTATTTTGGACTGGATGTTGTGGTACCAACATAACTTTACATTGAAAGGGGTGGTGTGGATGGGGTGGGGGTAGTGGGATGGGTGTATTTTGTTAAGAGGTGCCTACTGACTGTAGGTTTTGCTTTGTACTTAGGCAAGGCGGGTCTTCTGTATTACTGTGTAGCGCCAAAGATCTCGGTCCAGTGACATTGTCTTGGAGAGGTGTAAGTGTGTGAGGTCGGAATTTATCAAGTCGTCCCAGGTTTTTCTGGGTCTGCCTACTCCGTGGCTACCGTCTATTTTTATCGCCCTGCACTTTTTTATACAGCTGTCGTCTTTCATGCGCATCACGTGACCATACCAACGTAGTCTTCTCTCGAGTAAACAACATCTGATTCCTCTTATTCCTAATTTCTCCCTTAGTTCATTTATGGTTTGCCGTTCACGTATATTACTATTACACATTCAATGGAGCAAGCAAGCTTTGTTCCTCTCCAGTCTGCATATATCCTCTGCACACAATGCCCAGGTCTCACTGCCATGTAACATTGCTGTTTGTATGCAGGCATTATACAGCCTGCTTTCATTTTCAGAGAGAACCCTTTAGCGGCCAATAGTGGTATAAGCTCTCTGAACTTTTTCCATCCCGTTCTGACTCTAGCTACTGTACTTTCAGAGCACCCTCCACCACTGCTGATTTTGTCACCCAGGTTAATTTTAAGGCCTTTTGATTCTAGGCCATGCTTCCATGTTTGGAATTTCTTCTCTAGTTCAGCCATTGATTCAGCTATGAGCGTTAGATCATCTGCGTATAGGAGTTCCCATGGGCAGTCGGTCTTGAACTCCTCTGTTATAGCCTGAAGGGCAATAATAAATAGTAGGGGGCTAAGGACGGAGCCCTGATAAACACCAACTTTTACGCTAAACTCTTCACTATATTCGATATATATATATATATATAAAAATAATATAGCAGTATATCTATAATTTATAATAAACGAAGCCAAATTTAACATGTTTGACTTCATTATTTTAAATTGCCGAGGTTAACTTTGCCTTTCATCCTTAAGGGGTCGATAATATAAAGTACCAGTAATGTACTGGGTAATTGCTGGCCTTGTGCCAAAAGTAGAAACAATTATTTTACATTACTCCGGAGTAAACAAACCAACCCGTGTACTTCGTCGAGTGCTCCAATCTGCATACTGAGGTGTCGGTAAACAACCAACATATACTCAACATATATATATAGAAATATTAAAACAATGAAATTAAACACAAAACTGTTAATTCATAGTAAAACACATTATTTTACGATCGTTTCTGGGGGGTAGTTCTCTGTATGTTCATTCAATTATTGATCTATGTAAAACATATTACAAAATATCAGAGTGAGAAAAGAATACATACGTCTTCACTACCCGCCATCTTCAGAAATAATGAGTTTTGTTTATTGAAGAATACAAAAAAAACATAAATATGAATAAATATGAATAAATATGAGTAAGGTTTTATAACCAGGTTGAAATTGACCATTGTTAAGAATGGAAAGGGGCAGTATAAATCCTTAAGGTTGGCGGTAGTAGATGAAGAAATAGGTCATCAGTGGATAAGGTATGAAATGTCTTTTAAGAAAAGAAATGAAAGTTGTTAGTGTAAATGAGTTTAGGCATATTGTATATAAAAGTATTGATGGTCAAAGAAGATTATGGTTGGAGGAAAAGGGGTACTGAGATTAGGGTGTTACATCAAGTAGAATGGAATAGAACAATCTTAAAAAGTTAGTTATTTCTTTGTTGTGAGGAATAATTTGTTCTAAAAATATATAATATAAAAAATATATATACACATGTATAGTACACATGTTTATATATAGGCATACATTTATGCATATACATACTTATACACACACAGATATACATATTCACACACACACCTATACTCGAACATTTATTCACCTATATCTTTTTCTATATTTGTTTAGTTGTATTTATAATATTTGAATGTCCTTCTAATTTTATGGTTACATACTAAAATTAATTCTTGTCTTTTATTTAATAGAGTGTCCTTCGATTTAATAATTTCAAAAATTTCTTGGGAACACAGTCTGCACTCCCTTCTATTGCCCTGATAAGAAATAGTTCTCTTAAGAATCTTCCAAGTTAGGTTATATTTAATATTCTTCTTTTTACAATTATTAACTGCTTCTGCTAAAGAAGTGGTATTTGCTAATTTTGTGTTTCGGAAACTGTGAGTGTGTGCATAAAATCTCGATTTAAATGGATTAGAAGTGGATATCTCACTATGATATTTTGTAATGTTTTAGATAGATCAATAATTGAATGAACATACAGGGAACTACCCTCCAGAAACGATCGTAAAATAATGTGTTTTACTATGAATTAACAGTTTTGTGTTTAATTTCATTGTTTTAATATTTCTATTGACTCTGTATCCAATTGAATTATATCGTTGATAAAAATTTTTGTATTTTAAACTTTGCTTCACGACATCTACATACGGATTACATTGAGTTCTTTATATGGTTTAGACCCTACCATTGAGTGGTAGATTTATCTGTGTATATATATATACATCATATGTATATATATATATATGGTGGCTGCCAACTCGTTTTCGAGTACGGCCACTACTTTATATCCATGTAGGAGAACCCCTACCGATGCGCTGAACACGTGTGACTTTTTAGTCCAGCCAGCGACTTGAAAACTCTGGTACAAACACTACACTTGTGACAATTATTGACACACAGTGCTGGTACCATGTGACGACAAGTGCAGGGAGATCTCCAGATATAAAGCAATGCCTGTGCCGTGAAGCTTTTATAGTGAGCAAAGGCACTGCACAAAGCCAATCCCACTCTCTTAACCAAGATGATATTTACCAAAAAGAAGAACAAGTCAACATCATTGGATACCATCAGGGTTGCAGGTGTTATATCAGAGTTTTCCTTCTCCTAGAATTCTGCCTTGACAAAGGCTAAGGGGTCATCTCTCCCGGTGATTTTGGATGGCTATTGACTCATAAGAGCTCCTTTGACTTTGACAGGTTTTGTTTTTAGTCCTGCAGGATGTCCAAAGTCACCCTCCTCACCAAGAAACCTTGGTGGGGTTGCCAGTTTAGTCGCCAACGACCCGACCATGGGACAGGTTGTACTGGGATACATGTTACCAGTAGCACCAACTGGTGACCTGACATATATATATACACATATATATATATACATATTTATATATGTATATATATATATATGTATATATATATATCCTTTTTAAAAAAAGCACTTTCATTTTATATTCATCCTTTCTATATATATATATATATATATATATATATATATATATATATATATAGCGGGATCACCGGTGCACTCGACCTGCCCTTCGCCGTCAGGTCTCGTCGCTTGTCACTGATCTGTTTACGACTCTTGCCGGGGAGAAATATATATATATATATACAAAGAGGGAGAGAGACATGTAGACAGATATATAAAAATACACACACATGACTATATATATATATTATTTAATGTTGGATGTGTAAATGTCAGAGATATACCACTACCACTACTACAACTATTACTACCACCACTACCACTATCACCACTACCACCACTACCACCACCACTACCACTACCATTACTACCACCACTACCACCACTACCACCACCACTACCACTACTACCACCACCACTACCACTAATACCACTACCACCACTACTACCACTACCACCACTACTACCACTACCACTACTACAACTATTACTACCACCACTACCATTACCACCACTACCACCACTACCACCACCACTACCACTACCATTACTACCACCACTACCACTACTACCACCACCACTACCACTAATACCACTACCACCACTACTACCACTACCACCACTACTACCACTACCACTACTATCACCACTAACACTACCACCACTACCACTACCACCACTACCACTACAACCACCACCACTACCACCACTACTACCACCACAACCACCACTACTACCACCACTACCACCAACGCTACTACTACTACCACCACCACAACTACTACTACCACTACCACCACTAACACCACCACTACCACTACTACCACCACTACCACTACCACCACTACCACTACCACTACACCACTACCACCACCAGCACCACTACTACCACCACTACCACCACTACTACCACCACTACCACCACTACCACTACCACCACTACCACTACCACCACCACTACACCACTACCACCACCACTACACCACTACCACCACCACTACACCACTACCACCACTACCACCACCAGCACCACTACTACCACCACTACCACCACTACTACCACCACTACCACCACTACCACTACCACCACTACCATTACCACCACCACTACACCACTACCACCACCACTACACCACTACCACCACTACCACCACCAGCACCACTACTACCACCACTACCACCACTACTACCACCACTACCACCAACACTACCACTACCACCACCACTATCACTATCACCACCATCACCAGCACTACCACCACCACCAATACTACCACAACCATTACCACCACTACCACTACTACCACTACCACCACCACTACCACTACCACAACCAATACCACCACCACCACCACTACTACCACCACTACCACAACCAATACCACCACCACCACCAATATCACCACTACCACCACCAGCACTGCCACCATTACCACCAACACTGCCAGCACTACCACCACAATTAGTACCACCACCACCACCAC
Source organism: Eledone cirrhosa (assembly GCA_964016885.1). NCBI lineage: Eukaryota > Metazoa > Mollusca > Cephalopoda > Octopoda > Eledonidae > Eledone > Eledone cirrhosa. The sequence goes on from OZ024744.1 coordinate 117,276,415, forward strand.
CACCGCCACTAACACCACAACTACAACTACTACCACCACCACCATCACCACTACCACCACTACCACCACCACTACCACTACTACCACCACCACTACCACTAATACCACTACCACCACTACTACCACTACCACCACTACTACCACTACCACTACTATCACCACTAACACTACCACCACTACCACCACCATCACCACCACCGCCACTACCACCACAACTACAACTACTACCACCACCACCATCACCACTACCACCACCAACACCACCACCACTACCACTGCCACTACCACCACTACCACCACCACTACCACAACCACTAATATCACCTCCACCACCACTACCACTACCACTACCACCACTACCACCACCACTACCACTACCACCACCATCACTACCACCACCACCACCACCATCACCACTACCACCACCACTACCATCACCACCACCATCACCACCAACACCAACACTACTAACACCACTACCACCACCACTACTACCACCACAACCACCACCACCATCACCACCATCACCACTACTGCCACAACTACAACTACTGCCACTACCACCACCACCACCACCATCAACCACCACCACCACCACCACTACCACTGCTACTACCACCACAACCACTACCACTAACACTATCACCATCAACCACCACCACCACCACTACCACTGCTACTACCAACACAACCACAACCACTAACACTATCACCACCACCACTTCCACCACTACTACCACCACCACCACTATCACCACCACCACTACGACCATCAACACCACTACCACTGCTACTACCACCACTATCACTACCACCACTAGCACCACCACCACTACCACCACTACCACTACCACCACCACTACCACCACTACTACCACAACCACCATAATCACCACCATCACCACCACTATCACCACCTCCACCACCACCACTACCAACTGCACCACCACCACTACCACCACCACCATCATCACCATCACCACCACCACCACCACCACCACTACCACAACCACCACCATCACCACCACCACCATCACCACCGTCACCATCATCACCACCATCACCACCACTATCACCACCTCCACTACCAACTGCACCACCACCACTACCACCACCACTACCACCACCACTACCACCACCACTACCACCATCAACCACCACCACCACCATATTCACCATCACCACCATAACTACCACTACCATCACTACCACCATCACCACTGCAACCACCATCACCACCATCATCACAACCACATCAACCACCACCACCACCATCATCACCACCATCACCACCACCACCATCACACCAACATCATCATCACCACCACCACCATCACCACACCACCACCACCATCACCACCGTCACCACCATCCACACCACCATCACCACCACCATCACCACCATCACCACCACCATCATCACCCTCACCACCACCACCACCATCACCGCCACCAACACCACCACCACTACCACTGCCACTACCACCACTACCACCACCACTACCACAACCACTAATATCACCTCCACCACCACTACCACTACCACTACCACCACTACCACCACCACTACCACTACCACCACCATCACTACCACCACCACCACCACCATCACCACTACCACCACCACTACCATCACCACCACCATCACCACCAACACCAACACTACTAACACCACTACCACCACCACTACTACCACCACAACCACCACCACCATCACCACCATCACCACTACTGCCACAACTACAACTACTGCCACTACCACCACCACCACCACCATCAACCACCACCACCACCACCACTACCACTGCTACTACCACCACAACCACTACCACTAACACTATCACCATCAACCACCACCACCACCACTACCACTGCTACTACCAACACAACCACAACCACTAACACTATCACCACCACCACTTCCACCACTACTACCACCACCACCACTATCACCACCACCACTACGACCATCAACACCACTACCACTGCTACTACCACCACTATCACTACCACCACTAGCACCACCACCACTACCACCACTACCACTACCACCACCACTACCACCACTACTACCACAACCACCATAATCACCACCATCACCACCACTATCACCACCTCCACCACCACCACTACCAACTGCACCACCACCACTACCACCACCACCATCATCACCATCACCACCACCACCACCACCACCACTACCACAACCACCACCATCACCACCACCACCATCACCACCGTCACCATCATCACCACCATCACCACCACTATCACCACCTCCACTACCAACTGCACCACCACCACTACCACCACCACTACCACCACCACTACCACCACCACTACCACCATCAACCACCACCACCACCATATTCACCATCACCACCATAACTACCACTACCATCACTACCACCATCACCACTGCAACCACCATCACCACCATCATCACAACCACATCAACCACCACCACCACCATCATCACCACCATCACCACCACCACCATCACACCAACATCATCATCACCACCACCACCATCACCACACCACCACCACCATCACCACCGTCACCACCATCCACACCACCATCACCACCACCATCACCACCATCACCACCACCATCATCACCCTCACCACCACCACCACCATCACCGCCACCAACACCATCCCCCACCACCCCTACCACCACCATATAATGTCCATTTATATTATTAATATGATTATAAATAAATATATATTTCGTAGTTTATTCGCCTCTTTCATCATCAGCGATGCCAAACTATTCTAATACCGCCACCTACGTCACACTTAGAATTCTCTTTGCTTTATTATCATCTTTATTAATGGCTACATGTTTTTATTGAATCCTGTCTGGTTCTGTCTCGCAGACACAGTTCAAAGTTCACTTATTTCCACCTCCACTTTAATCTCCCACATACTCCTTCTATTATTTCATACTTCTTTACCCAACCATAACATGTATGTACAATTACACCCCTCTCTCTCTCTCTCTATATATATATATATACTCACCCTTTGTGTCCTTGACACTTTATTTCACATCACTCCACTTTACTCAGCTGTAGAAATAAGTTGTGATGTCACTGGTGTCAAATTGTGACATCACAACTCACAACCTTTCCCTTGGACAACATCATATATAATCTGTACTATAAAGCTGACGGCCGTATGTAGGTAACAAACTTTCCGCCAAGCGGCTGGGCCAAACAGCACCAAATTTGCACCATAGATGTAACTTTTTCCAAGTAAGAAAGTGAGGGTATTTTTGTCTACTGAATTCTGTTAAAAGATTAAAGACCGGGTGGTGGATTAGCAGTATCGGTAGAGGGTCGGACACCATGCTTTCCAGCATAGTTACGTCCCTTTACAATCTGAGTTCAAATCCCGCCGAGGTTGACTTTGCCTTTCATCCTTACGGGGTCGATAAAATAAAGTACCAGTAATGCACTGGGTAATTGCTGGCCTTGTGCCTAAAGTAGAAACAATTATTTAAATATTCAATCTGTGAACGCAGATGTAAATATTTCGAAAAATGTTGCAACCGAAGGAAAACAGGAAGACGATACTTTGGTTCGTGAAGACGTTCCCTGGCATAAGAATATATAGACACACACACTATATATATACATATATACACACACACACTGATCGCCTCATAAGGACATAATGCAGACTGTCAGGCATACAGACATATTATAAGGGTGCGACGTCATATCTATGTATCTATCTAAAAAGGGAAAGACTAAGACTAAGAGAGAAAGAGAGATTGCTGAATCGCCTAATGCGGTCCCTAGGGCATTGAAAATTTGAAATTTTTTTTGCTCAGAACACTCAATAGGACCATAAGTATTACATGTGTAAAGTTTGAAAACAATCGGTTGGGTGGTTCTCGAGTTTTAGTGATTGGTCAGACAGACAGACAGACAAACAGACATTCTCTGTTTTAGTAATATAGATATTCGTGTACAGATATTTTTGCATACACAAAAACAAAAACCTATTTATTTCACGAAAGCACAGACGGCTTATCGTCATTGTTACTGTTCGAGGTTAGAGGTCCAAGATCTGAGAACCATCAATGGCCATCAATGTTCCACTTACCGTTTGGCTTGCCAGGTGCGTGGTATATTACATGATGACAGCTATTGGCACCTCACCCTGCAAGAAGCAGCAACTGCTAAAGTCCCTTCTTAGCTGCGAAAACGTTTTGCTATTATGCTGCACAACTGCGATCTCACCGACCCTCTCGCACTGTGGAACAACCACCGTGAAAGTCTAGCTGTGGACATCCTCCACTGCACACGCAAACACAATCCAAACGTAACATACAATGTCGTTTTCAATGAGGCGCTCATTTGTCTTGAAAACTGTCCTGGAGATTGGTGGTAGGCCTCTAAGTCACTACAGCTTACCTGCTCCTGACAGGAGTGTCCAGAGGTCAACGTCTACAGAGCTTCTCCGTGAGACGAGCTATGAAATCAGTGATTCTCCCATGGTCAATTGTATGTAGGATGTTCTAGGGTGAGCTCGCCAAACAATCTCTTCATCTTTGCTCCGGAGGGCCGAACAAAAAATATTGTATACTCTGAGGCTCTAACAATGTAATTTAAATATTTTCTGTTACTTGGAATTTCCATTATGGTTGTACAAATTATTGTTTGTTAAAAAATGTGTTCTCTGTTCAGCCTTTATTGTTGTAACTATCAATTTTCTTTAACGTACTGGCTGCTGAACTGTGGAATCCTAAAAACTATTCAAACCCAACATCAGAGCACGTTACCCCCCACCCCCTCGCTGACTTGAGACGGCGTGCGGTATCTTTGCACTGGAGTGGAGGGGGATTCCTATAAAGATAAAATGCCGTAATACCTAGCCGAGCACCAGCCGGACAGGCCAGCTAGTATATATATATAGTATATATAGTTGTGATGTCACTGGTACCAAGCTGTATCAGACATTACCTTTCCCTTGGACAACATCATATATTATATACCATGTCTGCACCATTACATACCTCTCTATATATCTCTGGTTCCTCAGTACACTTACATTCTGCCATTCATACCCTAGTGACTTTATACATCCATTGGAGTATATTCTCCTCATTACTTTCCAGCCTTCAAATAATTCTCTAGAATCAGCACCCATGATTTATTGCCATGTATCAACATCACAAATCATACACAAACATTATGCTGTCTGTTCTTCATTCAGATAGAGAGAAAAACCACTTGTTGCTGTCTTTAATTCAGCTTCTGTACTTTCCTAACATATCCCACTACTGCTGATTAGGTCACCTAGGTAGTAGAAACTATCAACTACTGTTAATTACTTTGTATCTATTACATATGAAACCTTCCTCTATCAGCCTGCCTATGATCCCACTGTATCTCTTGTGCACCCACAGTTTACATTGAATTGACTCTATACAACTCCTACATATTGAGCACAACCACTTCCTAGTTGGTGGAAGTTTTGTTTTCTTTCCAGATAACTGAAACTTTTATTTTTGTTAAATTGACTTTCAATTCTAGGCCCAGCTATCACGTTTGGAACTTTGCTTCTAATTCAAGAACTGTGAGAACTAGGTTGACTGAATACAGGAGTTTCCACAGGTAACCAATATTAAACTCCTTGCTATGGAGAAATATACTAAACAGGAAAGGGCTGAGAATTGAGCCCAAATGGACACCTGCCTGCATTTTGAAATTCCTCACTGAGCTCATTGTTGACTCTCACTTTGCTATTGGCACACTTGAATATACCTTGCACGGCTCCAAAGCCATGAGTCCTCTACCACCACAGTTCTCAATAACCACCACACTATACAACATGGAACCCTGTTAAAGACTTTCTTCAAGTAAACAAATTCTAGATATAATGGTTTGTTTTGGCTAAGAATTTCTCTTGTTGTTGCATCATTAAAATAAAGTAAAGTGGTCATGTAGGTGTCACGACAAAAAGTACCCAGTACACACTGTAAAGTGGTCATGTAGGTGTCACAACAAAAAGTACCCAGTACACACTGTAAAGTGGTCATGTAGGTGTCACAACAAAAAGTACCCAGTACACTGTAAAGTGGTCATGTAGGTGTCACAACAAAAAGTACCCAGTACACTGTAAAGTGGTCATGTAGGTGTCACAACAAAAAGTACTCAGTACACACTGTAAAGTGGTCATGTAGGTGTCACAACAAAAAGTACCCAGTACACACTGTAAAGTGGTCATGTAGGTGTCACAACAAAAAGTACCCAGTACACACTGTAAAGTGGTCATGTAGGTGTCACAACAAAAAGTACCCAGTACACTGTAAAGTGGTCATGTAGGTGTCACAACAAAAAGTACTCAGTACACACTGTAAAGTGGTCATGTAGGTGTCACAACAAAAAGTACCCAGTACACACTGTAAAGTGGTCATGTAGGTGTCACAACAAAAAGTACCCAGTACACACTGTAAAGTGGTCATGTAGGTGTCATAACAAAAGTACCCAATACACACTGTACAGTGGTCATGTAGGTGTCACAACAAAAGTACCCAGTACACACTGTAAAGTGGTCATGTAGGTGTCAGAACAAAAAGTACCCAGTACACACTGTAAAGTGGTCATGTAGGTGTCATAACAAAAGTACCCAGTACACACTGTAAAGTGGCCATGTAGGTGTCATAACAAAAGTACCCAGTACACACTGTAAAGTGGTCATGTAGGTGTCACAACAAAAAGTACCCAGTACACTGTAAAGTGGTCATGTAGGTGTCACAACAAAAAGTACTCAGTACACACTGTAAAGTGGTCATGTAGGTGTCACAACAAAAAGTACCCAGTACACACTGTAAAGTGGTCATGTAGGTGTCACAACAAAAAGTACCCAGTACACACTGTAAAGTGGTCATGTAGGTGTCATAACAAAAGTACCCAATACACACTGTACAGTGGTCATGTAGGTGTCACAACAAAAGTACCCAGTACACACTGTAAAGTGGTCATGTAGGTGTCAGAACAAAAAGTACCCAGTACACACTGTAAAGTGGTCATGTAGGTGTCACAACAAAAAGTACCCAGTACACACTGTAAAGTGGTCATGTAGGTGTCACAACAAAAGTACCCAGTACACACTGTAAAGTGGTCATGTAGGTGTCACAACAAAAAGTACTCAGTACACACTGTAAAGTGGTCATGTAGGTGTCACAACAAAAAGTACCCAGTACACACTGTAAAGTGGTCATGTAGGTGTCACAACAAAAAGTACCCAGTACACACTGTAAAGTGGTCATGTAGGTGTCACAACAAAAAGTACCCAGTACACACTGTAAAGTGGTCATGTAGGTGTCACAACAAAAAGTACCCAGTACACACTGTAGATGTGGTTAGTGTTAGGAAAGACAACCAGCTGTAGAAACCAAGCCAGAAACAGTTCTACATGAGCAAGATATGGTCACGCGACCTGACTTGTCTTACAACAGGACATTTCATCTAACCCATGCTAACGTGGAAAAATAATGATAATTAAAAAAAAGGTGATCAGTGATGTGAAACTGCATCACATCTCAGTTCTCTTATTGTTTACATATCTCAATCAGTTCTCTCTCTTTGTTGTAATTCTCTCCATCAAATTGAATGTCTCTGCTGTTATTTCTTTATGAATCATATCCCATAACCATTCACAATGGGACTGCTAAACCAGTCATTAGGGATAACACCTTTCTGATTTACCTGATTCATTATACAAGTAACAAAAGCCTTGTCAGATACTTGGCTTGATATTTTTAACATCTCAGGACTTCATATCCTCAATGGTCCATTTATACCAAATAGTAGAAAATCTCAATAGCTGGTCCTTCTGTTGGAGCCACTAGAATAGTCCTCCCCCAACCCCCCAACCCCAGTTTGGCAAGCTTTCTATGGCTGGATGTCCTTCCTATCACCAACTACTTTACAGTGTGATAAACTTCTTTGTTTATTCATCACTATAGATCTTAGAATGATATAATCTAATTACTAAAAGTTTATCACATTTAGAAGATAATATTGAATATTAAAATTAAAATCCTATTTTTAAACCAGCTGTAACTGGCCACTCATACAGATGTTAAGGTATTGTTCTCAAAACATATAATATCAAAATCTTGTAGATTCGATATTATGTGAGTTAATTATGTGAAATAAAGACTTTGCCATGAAAATACAATAGTATATATAGAGTAATGTAAAAGCTAAAGGGTTAATGTGGTTTGTTGTGTCACAGGAGGTTGAGTGTTAATTCAAATGTTTACAGTATCTTTACCAATTGACAGATCATTCTTGGACATAATTTAACTCTGACAACATTATCCAACATGTCTTTCTCATTTTATTTAAAAGACACTAGTATGTATGTAATTTATGAAAGATATGGCTGCTATTTCTACCACAACGAGTCACCAGACACCGACTTCCTCTAGGGAAGATAAATACGATAAAAAACATATATTTATTAGTTTATTATTAGCAGATTATTTTTGTATAACATCCATTTTTTCCCTTCTTCTTCTGATATTCACGTAGATAGAACAATGTTACTATATCAGTAAAGAGAAGATTGCCAGATCTGAGCTAAATTTAAACCTTTATTACACTTTCTGGCAACCGTCTCAACAAGATATAAATTGCAGCTATAACTGCCAATATTACAAACAATAAATCACAAATAAATAATAATGATGATGATGAGGATGATGATGATGGTGATGATTATTATTATTGGTAGTATCGGTAGAGCGTCGGACAAAATGCTTTGCGGCATAGAGTTATGGCCTTTTATGTCCTGAGTTGAAATTCCACTGAGGTTAGCCTTGCATTTTATCCTTATGTGCTTGATAAAATAAAGTACGTGTAATGCACAAGGGTCAATTTAAACAACTTTCCCCTTCCCTAGAATTGCTGGCCTTGTGCCTACAGCAGAAATCATTATTATTATTATTATTATCTCATATTACAAGTGTATAATCTGTTTTATAATTATTTTGTGGTGATTTTTTTCATATGATAATGATTCTTCCAGTATCGGTAGAGGGTCTGACGCCATGCTTTGTAGCAAAGAGTTACGGTCCTTTATGGTCGGAGTTCAAATCCCGCCGAGGTTAACTTTGCCTTTCATCCTTACAGGGTAGTTAAATAAAGTATCAGTAATGTACTGAGATAATTGCTGGCCTTGTGCCAAAAGGAGAAACAATTATTTCATGTCTGTTCTGTGATAGTAAGGGTTGTATTGGATCTGTCGCTCTGTCAGGGAAACATCTGTTCTGTGATAGTAAGGGTTGTATTGGATCTGTCGCTCTGTCAGGGAAACATCTGTTCTGTGATAGTAAGGGTTGTATTGGATCTGTCGCTCTGTCAGGGAAACATCTGTTCTGTGATAGTAAGGGTTGTATTGGATCTGTTACTCTGTCAGGGAAACATCTGTTCTGTGATAGTAAGGGTTGTATTGGATCTGTCGCTCTGTCAGGGAAACATCTGTTCTGTGATAGTAAGGGTTGTATTGGATCTGTCGCTCTGTCAGGGAAACATCTGTTCTGTGATAGTAAGGGTTGTATTGGATCTGTCGCTCTGTCAGGGAAACATCTGTTCTGTGATAGTAAGGGTTGTATTGGATCTGTCGCTCTGTCAGGGAAACATCTGTTCTGTGATAGTAAGGGTTGTATTGGATCTGTCGCTCTGTCAGGGAAACATCTGTTCTGTGATAGTAAGGGTTGTATTGGATCTGTCGCTCTGTCAGGGAAACATCTGTTCTGTGATAGTAAGGGTTGTATTGGATCTGTCGCTCTGTCAGGGAAACATCTGTTCTGTGATAGTAAGGGTTGTATTGGATCTGTCGCTCTGTCAGGGAAACATCTGTTCTGTGATAGTAAGGGTTGTATTGGATCTGTCGCTCTGTCAGGGAAACATCTGTTCTGTGATAGTAAGGGTTGTATTGGATCTGTTACTCTGTCAGGGAAACATCTGTTCTGTGATAGTAAGGGTTGTATTGGATCTGTCACTCTGTCAGGGAAACATCTGTTCTGTGATAGTAAGGGTTGTATTGGATCTGTTGCTCTGTCAGGGAAACATCTGTTCTGTGATAGTAAGGGTTGTATTGGATCTGTCGCTCTGTCAGGGAAACATCTGTTCTGTGATAGTAAGGGTTGTATTGGATCTGTCGCTCTGTCAGGGAAACATCTGTTCTGTGATAGTAAGGGTTGTATTGGATCTGTCGCTCTGTCAGGGAAACATCTGTTCTGTGATAGTAAGGGTTGTATTGGATCTGTCGCTCTGTCAGGGAAACATCTGTTCTGTGATAGTAAGGGTTGTATTGGATCTGTCGCTCTGTCAGGGAAACATCTGTTCTGTGATAGTAAGGGTTGTATTGGATCTGTCGCTCTGTCAGGGAAACATCTGTTCTGTGATAGTAAGGGTTGTATTGGATCTGTCGCTCTGTCAGGGAAACATCTGTTCTGTGATAGTAAGGGTTGTATTGGATCTGTTACTCTGTCAGGGAAACATCTGTTCTGTGATAGTAAGGGTTGTATTGGATCTGTCGCTCTGTCAGGGAAACATCTGTTCTGTGATAGTAAGGGTTGTATTGGATCTGTCGCTCTGTCAGGGAAACATCTGTTCTGTGATAGACTTATATTTAAAATCTCCCACATTTTAAGATGCGTGAGGCAGCCAAAGTGTTCCAATGACCACCACGGTCAGTTCATCCCATGTATGAGACACATGAGGCAGCCAAAGTGTTCCAATGACCATCACGGTCAGTTCCATCCCATGTATGAGACACATGAGGCAGCCAAAGTGTTCCAATGACCATCACGGTCAGTTCCATCCCATGTATGAGACACATGAGGCAGCCAAAGTGTTCCAATGACCATCACGGTCAGTTCCATTCCATGTATGAGACACATGAGGCAGCCAAAGTGTTCCAATGACCACCACGGTCAGTTCCATTCCATGTATGAGACACATGAGGCAGCCAAAGTGTTCCAATGACCATCACGGTCAGTTCCATCCCATGTATGAGACACATGAGGCAGCCAAAGTGTTCCAATGACCATCACGGTCAGTTCCATTCCATGTATGAGACACATGAGGCAGCCAAAGTGTTCCAATGACCATCACGGTCAGTTCCATCCCATGTATGAGACACATGAGGCAGCCAAAGTGTTCCAATGACCATCACGGTCAGTTCCATTCCATGTATGAGACACATGAGGCAGCCAAAGTGTTCCAATGACCACCACGGTCAGTTCCATTCCATGTATGAGACACATGAGGCAGCCAAAGTGTTCCAATGACCATCACGGTCAGTTCCATCCCATGTATGAGACGCATGAGGCAGCCAAAGTGTTCCAATGACCATCACGGTCAGTTATATCCCATGTATGAGCCACATGAGGCAACCAAAGTGTTCCAATGACCATCACGGTCAGTTCCATCCCATGTATGAGACGCATGAGGCAACCAAAGTGTTCCAATGACCATCACGGTCAGTTCCATCCCATGTATGAGACACATGAGGCAACCAAAGTGTTCCAATGACCACCACGGTCAGTTCCATTCCATGTATGAGACACATGAGGCAGCTAAAATACTACTGGCTCTACTACAGATCTATCAGAGAGATGCTGATACTTGGACAGTTTATCATTTTTGACCTGACGGGCAGAGAAGCCTGGGCTGGTCACCAACTCTGCCCCAATAATAGCAAGTAGGTGTGTGGTCTGGAGGCCAAGGGCACAAGAAGTCTCCACTATTACAGGCTCAACCACAAATCTATCAGAAAGATGCTGATACTTGGACAATCTGCCCTCCTCGGCCTCGTGGGCAGATTAATGAACAAACTCTAAAGTCTCACAGAAAGATTTTCTAAAATTTATATTTAAAATTTATGGATCACAAAGGGGAGACAATTGTTCTAAATGTTACAAATTGCATTTTTATTTATGCTTTTCTTGTTCCTTTTCTTGTTCTCTCTTTCTGTTTACCTACTGCCCCCTAATTTAATGTCCATATCAACTGGTGTAAATATGTCATGATGACGTAGTAGCAACCTAATGTTAAAGGGACATAACCACCTTTAGTTTCTAATTAAGGTATTTTTTAGCTTTTCTGTATTAATCGATATCCCATTAATAATCTATATTTTTATCTTTATATTTACTATATTATTTTTATTTGGGTCACCGTCACCTATTTAATTACTAACACCCCCCTCCCCTATTTTACTCTATGTGTGGTTATCTCTCTCATAAGATCTCCTCAGTTGTGTTAAGGGTATGAAGACATCATTAATGCTAGTGCTGTGATTTAATGCACCTAGTACACTCTGCTGGAATATATGTTTGCAATGATTTGTGAAAGTATGGGGTTTAGTGTTAAAGGAATTTGATTTGCAATCGTGGGGTTGAGAGTTTCATTTATTATTTTATGTGTCATTGGATGTACAATGTAAATGTGAGAGAAAGGCAGAGCTTGGATGGGCTGAGAGAGAAGCTGGGCTTAAGAGGAATCCGAGATGGTGTGCAGGAGAGAAGACTGCGTTGATATGGACATGATACATATGGACAATGCCCGATAGGTGAAGAAATGCCAATAAATCCCAGTGGAAGGCAGCTCAGCAAGACCTGGGCAGAGGTGGTGAGAGTTGACCTGAAATCACTGAAACTGGCAGAGGAGATGACAAAGAAATACGACAAGTGGAGAGATGCTCTGTCGAGAAGGATCTGTCTAACCCAAATGTGAAAAAGCAGGCATAAAAATGATGATGAGGATGTTGCTCTTTCTGTCAGGAGTTGTAACATACAGATAGTATCAACAATAGAAAGACCAATAGAAACATTGTTTACTTGGTCTGATCTGATGATCAGCTCCTTTCTACTGCCATTAGTTGTGACTGACAGATAGTATCAACAATAGAAAGACCAATAGAAACATTGTTTCTTTGGTCTGATCTGATGATCAGCTCCTTTCTTCTGTCAGGAGTTGTGACTGACAGATAGTATCAACAATAGAAAGACCAATAGAAACATTGTTTACTTGGTCTGATCTGATGATCAGCTCTTTTCTACTGCCAGTAGTTGTGACTGACAGATAGTATCAACAATAGAAAGATGAATAGAAACATTGTTTCTTTGGTCTGATCTGATGATCAGCTCCTTTCTACTGCCAGTAGTCGTGACTGACAGATAGTATCAACAATAGAAAGACGAATAGAAACATTGTTTCTTTGGTCTGATCTGATGATCAGCTCCTTTCTACTGCCAGTAGTCGTGACTGACAGATAGTATCAACAATAGAAAGACGAATAGAAACATTGTTTTCTTGGTCTGATCTGATGATCAGCTCCTTTCTTCTGTCAGGAGTTGTGACTGACAGATAGTATCAACAATAGAAAGACCAATAGAAACATTGTTTCCTTGGTCAGATCTGATGATCAACTCCTTTCTTCTGCCAGGTGTTGTGACTGACAGATAGTATCAACAATAGAAAGACCAATAGAAACATTGTTTCTTTCATCTGATCTGAGGATCAGCACCTTTCTTCTGTCAGGAGTTGTGACTGACAAATAGTATCAACAATAGAAAGACCAATAGAAACATAGTTTCCTTGGTCTGATCTGACAAGTTCCACTTCACTCAGCGAGGTCTGGGATCTTGTTGATTCAGTCGGTGACTTATGATGATTGGGTGAACCATGCCAGCTTTGAAAAACAGATGTTAAATAATGTTGAGAAATTGATTTTCTTGGCACAGATGTATCCTCACAAGTTCTTATACAGTTGGAATTCATCACCTGGTACTAATAACACTCCCTACCCCGTCCACCCCCTGACATATGTAAAAGATGTACCTGTAATTAAGATCAGTTCAAAGTGATTGGTTCAGGTGTAATGGAACTAATATTGGTATAATTGTTTCTACTGAGTCAAATGGCTTGCATTGATCTTCAGCAGTCTAGTTGTTGTTGTAGTAGTTGTAGTGGTGGTGGTGGTGGTGGTAGTAGTAGTAGCAGTGGTGGTGGTGGTGATGGTGGTGGTAGTATTAGTAGTAGTGGTGGTGGTAGTGGTTGTAGTGGTGGTGGTGGTGGTTGTAGTAGTAGTAGTGGTGGTGGTAGTAATAGTAGTAATAGTGGTGGTGGTTATAGTAGTGGTGGTGGTGGTGGTGGTGGTGGTTGGTGATGATAGTGGTTGTAGTGGTGGTGGTTGTAGTATTGGTGGTGGTGGTAGTGGTGGTAGTAGTAGTGGTAGTGGTGGTGGTAGAAGTGGTGGTTGTGGTGGTGGTGGTGATAGTAGTAGTAGTGGTGGTGGTGGTGGTAGTAGTAGTAGTAACTGCTTTAGTAGTAATGTTGTTTACCCCCCTCATACACACACAGCCCTGCCTCCACCCTGTCCCCCAGACAGCAGACTTACCATATCTAACCTATGATCATGCCATGTATTCATAAGAAATTGGATTATCAAATATCAAAGAGATCCCTAAATATTTCTCATTAGAATGAAAAAAGGGGGCAGTGGGGACGGGGTGGGGGTAAGCAATCTTTCTCAAAGATTTTATCTAGATAGGGAGATTGTTTTATATTTTATTCTTTTTATTTGTTTTCTGGTTTTATATCCAATTTTCCACACTGCCATGGTGGGGGTGGGGACTCTTCCTTTTATTTTTCTAAGAGTTGGAATGGTTGTTTTTACAGCTGTTTAGCTACCCTGGCATTGAATAAGGGTGGAACCTGTTGTTGGTGTTAGTGGAGTCTTAAAACCAATACTTACATAGTTTATCTTTAATACCTTGCTCAATTGGTCAGTCTCTTTCACTTTCCTCATCTCTCTCTATTATAAGCTAATAGGGGCCCACGCGCTGCCTCGCCACGGTCCCGACAGACAGCGGCATTGCAGATTGTGAGACTCACAGCTGTGGGTAGCCAACTCCGTGCCAATAGTAGTGAGTAGGCGGGTGGTCCTAGAGCCAAGGACAGCAGAAGTCTCCACTGCTACAGGCCAGTTGTAGTAGTGTCTGACCAACAGTACCTTGTTCAGTTGGTCAGTCACAGAACACTGCCAGACCAATATATCAGACTCAATGGTATGAATAAAACCACCACAAGTTGAGCTAAACAACATCTAGAGGATGCTTTTATTGTTAAAATATCAATCACCCTTAGGTGAGACAGCAAGCACAACTTCAGACCAACAGTCTCTGTTTACCATCAAGGTTTGTAGGTCTTCCTTGTCAATTCCAGTGTCTTTTGCTATGGTATCCTGGTTATCTTTCTGGTAGAAAGATCTCCCACAACAAGAGGTCTGAAACCATCTTATCTTTGGTGTGGAAGCAGTGACCAACAAACCTTGTACAACGTTCAATCAGTCATGTATTTACTTTGGTTTTTTTTTTCATATATCTGATTAAGCAGTGGATAGGTCTGCCATGCTAAATACTTCCTCAATTCACATCGCACCATCTTTAAAAAAAAAACTTGGATAATATTAGATAATTTAGATTGTTTGATAATAAGCTGGGATGGTAACAGCTGGAACAGTCTTGACCATAGGTTTAACTTTAGTTAAACAGCACCACAAGGGAATGGACAATTTTGATTACAATGTGTGACTGTATGGGAACCGTCGTTCAGTATCAGACATCATCAAAGAGAGTAAAGTCAGATTTGCAGGGTGTTACTGGAGAGCTAAAAATGAAATTGTTAGTGAAGGAAGAGCTGGCAAAGGATACCAAGACCTTTATCAAGCAGATTTGTGATGACATAGACTGCAATTACCTACCAAATATGGTGAACAATAGACTTGAACGGTGACTGAGAGTCACAGGAATCCAACCTATTGCTTGACGTATAGCTAGCTTAGTCCCCAAACAGGGGCAACAGTCAAAGTTTCAACTCATAATTCTTATAACATAACCTGGTTTCTATATTGAGCTCTGTGATATAACCAGGCTCAACTCTATAACACAGTGGTTTATATATTGAGCTCAATAATATATCCAGGCTCAACTGTATAACACGGTGGTTTATAAATTAAGCTCAATAATATATCCAGTCTCAACTGTATAACAGCCTGGTTTATATATTGAACTCTGTGATATAACCAATCTAAACTCTATAACATAACCTGGTTTATATATTGAACTCAATAATATAACCAGGCTCAACTCTATAACAGCCGGGTTTATATATTGAGCTCAATAATATATCAAGTCTCAACTCTATAACAGCCTGGTTTATATATTGAGATCTGTGATATATCCAGGCTCAACTGTATAACAGCCTGGTTTATATATTGAGCTCTATAATATATCCAGGCTCAACTCTATAACACTGGTTTATATATTGAGCTCAATAATATATCCAGTCTCAACTCTATATACAGCCTGGTTTATATATTGAGATCTGCGATATATCCAGACTCAACTCTATAACACGGTGGTTTATATATTGAGCTTTTTGATATAGGATAAGGATAAAATCCCATAACTCCTTGTGGAGTCACAGAGGCACCATGAAACAGCATTTCTAGGGCACTTTTATACCTGATGGAGCCCAAACATCTCCAGATCTGAACCCAGTCGATGTTTTCTATAGAGGAACAATTGACCCCAGTACTGGACAGGTACTTTTTTATTGACCTCAGAAGGATGAAAGACAAATTTGACCCCGGTGGGATTTGAAGTAAAGCATTCTATCTGACACCTTAACGACTCTGCCAATTTGCCACCTATAAAAATATATCCAGGTTCAATTCAGAACCAGTTTCAACTCTATAAGACAGCCTGGTTTATTTATATATTGAACTCAATAATATAGCCAAAAGCCCTTCATATGCAATGTATCAGTCTATAAAGGAATCATACCTTCTATTGCTATTGACAACCTATTGTAAAACTGTTAAAATAGTTATAGCTTTGCTTTTCTATATTGTTAATCCGGTTTTCATTTCATTTTTCTATCTATATACAGTTCTACACCATATACTATATATTCTAACCCTATCTATATACAGTTCTAGACCATATACTATATATTACCCTATCTATATACAGTTCTAGACCATATACTATATATTACCCTATCTATATACAGTTCTACACCATATACTATATTCTAACCCTATCTATATACTGTTCTACACCATATACTATATTCTAACCCTATCTATATACTGTTCTACACCATATACTATATTCTAACCCTATCTATATACTGTTCTACACCATATACTATATATTACCCTATCTATAGACTGTTCTACACCATATACTATATATTACCCTATCTATAGACTGTTCTACACCATATACCAGGGGTCACCAAATTCTTTTCACAGTGGGCCGGATAACTGAAGGAATGACGAGCGCGGGCCACATAATCATTCTGTTCAATACTTGCAAGCCAGAACGAAAGCTCTGGTAAAAAAGACGAAACACTACGTTTAGCATTCCATGTTAATCATGGGTGAGTGGCGTGCAATGCCCAAAAAACAAAGACAACCAACATATTTATTTACTAAAAAGTTATCAAAGAAGGCGACGTTAGCAAAAATATAGTTACATCAGACCTAGTGTGCACATATCCGAATCTTATAAACTAAGCAGCAAAAAAGGTTAGTGAGATTTGTGAAACTGACGTTTGGCTTTCAAGATATCATCAATGTTTGGTTTGGAATTGCTGCATCCAATCTAGAGAATTGCTTTCAAATGTTCAGTTCATTCATGTGGGATGTGATGTTGACCAAAAATGACAACTGTGACAGCCAGGTAGGATCTGACAGCTGTGGATCAGCTCTATCTTTTTGAGTAAGAAAAACATCTATTTCGTTTCGGAGCTTGTAAAAACGAAACAGGACTTTACCACAGCTGAGCCACCTCACTGCTGTGTGATAAGACAAGTCACAGAAATCAGAATCAATTTCTTCAAGAAAAGCCTGGAACTGATGGTGATTGAGTGCCTGTCGCCGAATGAAGTTCACAGCAGAAACAACTGGTTTCAGTATACAAGAAATATCCAAGTCTTTCCCACAGAGTGCTTGCTGATGTATGATGCAGTGTATGAACAGACCGCCCGGAATTTGCAAATCTTCCAACTGAGTCCTGATCTGCCCAACCAGACCATTCCTCACTCCAGCCATGTTTTTTCCTCCATCAACTGTAACACCTCGAAGCTGATTCCACTGAAGGTTATAGTCTTGCAAAGTTTTCTGCACTTTCATGGAAATGTCTTTTCCAGTTGTTGTTCCATGCATGCAGCAAACGGATGCCAACTCTTCCGTTATATGAAAGTCCAAATTGACACCATGAATGAACACGAGAAGTTGTGACATACTCGAGAGATCAGCAGACTCATCCAGCGCCAGAGAATACCACAACAAGTTCCTAGCTTTCTCGCGTATCTGGAGCACTATGTTTTCTCCAAGTTCTTCTATTCTCCGCACAACTGAACTTGCCGAAAGGCTGATACTTCCAAACTAATTGGTTTTCTTAGGACACAAGTCATTTGCTGCTTCCATCATACACTCTTTCAGTAAACGGTTTTCCTCGCTCTGCCAACTTATGCACTATTTTGTAACTTGTACGAGTGACAGATTCATTTTCAGCAAACTTTCTCATGAAGAGATTTCTTTGAGTTTCTAAATCACGTTTCATGGACTCATATTTCTCAGAGCGTAACTTTGCAGAAAACTTTGAATATGTTGATAGATGTTTTGTTTCATAGTGACGCCGAAGATTGTACTCTTTCAAAATGGCAACACTTTCGCCGCATACCATGCAACTAGCTTTACTCCCCATTCTTCATTGTAAACGTGACACTCGACATCCACTTTTCTTTTCTTAGTAGCCATAATAAAGGGTGAAGAAAACGGGATCTGAAAATGAAACAGACATTGAATTAGAAACATCTCGTGTTCCATCCGTTTTATCACGCAAATGCAAGTACCATAGGCGGGCCTGATGAACTGACGTCGCAGGCCTGATCCGGCCCGCGGGCCGTAGTTTGGTGACCCCTGCCATATACTATATATTCTAACCCTATCTAT
The DNA here is from genome assembly GCA_964016885.1 of Eledone cirrhosa. Lineage (NCBI taxonomy): Eukaryota > Metazoa > Mollusca > Cephalopoda > Octopoda > Eledonidae > Eledone > Eledone cirrhosa. The sequence continues at coordinate 117,295,479 of OZ024744.1, forward strand.
ATACAGTTCTACACCATATACTATATTCTAACCCTATCTATATACAGTTCTAGACCATATACTATATATTACCCTATCTATATACAGTTCTAGACCATATACTATATATTACCCTATCTATATACAATTCTACACCATATACTATATAATACCTTATCTATATACAATTCTACACCATATACTATATTCTAACCCTATCTATATACAATTCTACACCATATACTATATATTACCCTATCTATATACAGTTCTACACCATATACTATATATTACCCTATCTGTATACAATTCTACACCATATACTATATAATACCTTATCTATATATAATTCTACACCATATACTAAATAATTGTTTCTACTTTAGGCACAAGGCCAGCAATTACCCAGTGCATTACTGGTACTTTATTATATACAATTCTACACCATATACTATATATTACCCTATCTATATACAATTCTACACCATATACTATATTCTAGCCCTATCTATATACAATTCTACACTATATACTATATATTACCCTATCTATATACAATTCTACACCATATACTATATTCTAACCCTATCTATATACAATTCTACACCATATACTATATATTACCCTATCTATATACAATTCTACACCATATACTATATATTACCCTATCTATATACAATTCTACACCATATACTATATTCTAACCCTATCTATATTCAGTTCTACACCATATACTATATTTTACCCTATCTATATACAATTCTACACCATATACTATATATTTTACCCTATCTATATTCAGTTCTACACCATATACTATATTTTACCCTAAAAGACCATAGCACTGTTTAATAGACCATATCATTCTATAAAAGATATTACTTTCTAAGAGACCATAGTATTGTCTAAAACCTATAGCACTGTTTAAAAGGTGACAGTATTGTCTAAAACAGTTGTAATGTTGTCTAAAATGGCTCTAGCACTGTTTAAAAGATTGTAGTGTTGTTTAAAATGGCTCTAGCACTGTTTAAAAGGTTGTAGTGTTGTTTAAAATGGCTCTAGCACTGTTTAAAAGGTTGTAGTATTGTTTAAAATGCCTCTAGCACTGTTTAAAAGGTTGTACTGTTGTCTAAAATGGCTCTAGCACTGTTTAAAAGGTTGTAGTGTTGTCTAAAATAAATATAACACTGTTTAAAAGGTTGAAGTGTTGTTTAAAATGGCTCTAGCACTGTTTAAAGGGTTGTAGTGTTGTCTAAAATGGCTCTAGCACTGTTTAAAAGGTTGTAGTGTTGTCTAAAATGAATATAACATTATTTAAAAGGTTGAAGTGTTGTTTAAAATGGCTCTAGCACTGTTTAAAAGGTCAGAGCACTAAAGCATTTAATCGCGTAACCAGTAGTCTCAGATTCACAGCTTTTCACTATTTAATTTGGCCTCAAAACAATTGTTTTTCATGTTATTTGCTTGTTAATTAAATTCTAAAATCACCAAAGATAACATATTTTAACTTCAAATATTTTAATACCAAACTGCCTGAAATTCCATTTGATTCTCTGTTATAAAACTGTTTTAAAATGTGTATAAAAATGTCTATATAAAATCATTCCTTCATGTTGTGTTCCAACGAGAAGCAAGTTTATATTACCAAATCTCTTAAAATTCCTGATTACTTGCAAAATAATTTCCGAATCATAGGCAGTCTTTCATCAGAAATATGATAATGAAAGGGTTAATGATATACACAGTGTCATTCATTAGAAATATGGTAATGAAAGGGTTAATAACATAGACTGTCTTTGCATTAGAAATATGGTAATGAAAGGGTTAATGACATAGACAGTGTCTTTCATTAGAAATATGGTAATGACAGGGTTAATGACATAGACAGTGTCTTTCATTAGAAATATGGTAATGAAAGGGTTAATGACATAGACAGTGTATTTCATTAGAAATAGGGTAAAGAAAGGGTTAATGACATAGACAGTGTCTTTCATTAGAAATATGGTAATGAAAGGATTAATGACATAGACAGGGTCTTTCATTAGAAATATGGTAATGAAAGGGTTAATGACATAGACAGTGTCTTTCATTAGAAATATGGTAATGAAAGGGTTAATGACATAGACAGTGTCTTTCATTAGAAATATGGTAATGACAGGGTTAATGACATAGACAGTGTCTTTCATTAGAAATATGGTAATGAAAGGGTTAAAGACATAGCCAGTGTCTTTCATTAGAAATATGGTAATGAAAGGGTTAATGACATAGACAGTGTCTTTGCATTAGAAATATGGTAATGAAAGGGTTAATGACATAGACAGTGTCTTTCATTAGAAATATGGTAATGACAGGGTTAATGACATAGACAGTGTCTTTCATTAGAAATAGGGTAAAGAAAGGGTTCATGACATAGACAGTGTCTTTCATTAGAAATATGGTAATGAAAGGGTTAATGTCATAGACAGTGTCTTTCATTAGAAATATGGTAATGACAGGGTTAATGACATAGACAGTGTATTTCATTAGAAATAGGGTAATGAAAGGGTTAATGACATAGACAGTGTCTTTCATTAGAAATATGGTAATGACAGGGTTAATGACATAGACAGTGTCTTTCATTAGAAATAGGGTAATGAAAGGGTTAATGACATAGACAGTGTCTTTCATTAGAAATATGGTAATGAAAGGGTTAATGACGTAGGCAGTGTCTTTCATTAGACATATGGTAATGAAAGGGTTAAGGGATAGGGTTAATTACATGGATAGACAGGTAGGGAGAGGAGGTAGATAGATAAGGTGGGTGGGGGGAAGATAGAGAGACTGGTAGGTATGGAGTTAGAGAAGGGGGGCTTTTCAATAGCTCAAATAACTGAAAAGGTTATTGAAAATAATTAGACACCACTTATGTAACATGTAAGAAATATATGAGTAACTATAACCAGATGACTCTGGGGTAGCTTGATAACACTTGGGTAGAGTGTGTTCCCCATCCTACCCCTACCCCCATATATATATATATACACACACACACATACACACATACATAGGCATATAAATATATATATATACACACACATATATATATATTCATACACACATATATATATAATTATTTTTGTCATACACATGCCCACAAATATATGCATATTTACATAAACAGACACACAGATATTAGCTGTTGAGACACTGCATCCTTTAAAACCTCCATGCTTCCCGAGATTCGCCAACACTACACCTAATGTTCCCACTCCATACACACACACACACACATGTATATCATAACTCATACACTATTCACTTCCCTGATATTTGTATATTATTCTATGTACTATACATGCACCTTTGACGAGTTGTAGTGCACCCGAGCACTTTACACAATAATTTCATTATTATTATTATTATAGTTATTACTCCTTGAGTCTCAGTCATTGATGTTAGTTAACCGGAAAGTCCGTTGGAATGAATATCAAGCCACTACCTGCAGCCTCAGATATTCAGGACGTATCGGAGGGTTCTTGCTGTTCCCTGCAAGCATGCCTTTTGAAGCGTTCCAAAAAGCGTGAAGGGGCCGATTTTCTTTAACCATCCCTGGAAACTTTTGGAGATAGTCCCTAGTGCGCCTATGACAATCAGGATCACTTTGACTTCATGGCAGTTCCAAATCCTTTTTACCTCCCACTTTAGGTCCTGGTATCGGTTAATTTTCTCCCTCTCCTTCTCTTGCACTCTCGTGAATTATTATTATTATTATTATTATTATTATTATTATTATGGTCGATGGATTGGCAGTATCGGTTGCGGGTCGGACGCCATGCTTTGAAGCATAGAGTTACGTCCCTTTACGATCTGAGTTCAAATCCCCCTGAGGTTAACTTTGCCTTTCATCCTTACGGGGTTGATAAAATAAAGTACCAGTAATGCACTGGGATAATTACTGGCCTTGTGTCAAAAGTAGAAACAATTATTATTATTATTATTATATATATCATCATCATCATCATCATCATCATTTTACGTCCGCTTTTCCCTGCTTGCAAGGGTGGGACGGGTCTTATTCAGCATAGCATCTCTCCACTCGTCACGGTCCCTCGTCATCTCCACCGTGAGCTTCAATGATCTGAGGTCTGTTCTCACCACCTCCGCCCATGTTTTTCGTGGTCTACCTCTACCACGTCTTCCCTCAACTGGCATTTCCTGGCACTTCTTCACCCATCGGTCATCCTCCATGCACATCACATGTCCATACCACCTCAGTCTCCTCTCCCGTACACTACATTCTATCCCTCTCAGACACAGTTTCTCTCTCAACACATTTATGCTGGGTCGTTCACGCACATTTACACTGCACATCCAACGGAGCATGCTTGCCTCATTTCTCTCCAGCCGTCACATATCCTCTGCGGTTGCTGCCCATGTCTCACTACCATGCAGCATCGCGCTCCTCACACAGGCATCATACAACCGGCCTTTCGTACGCAGGGAGAAACCCTTCTTCGTCAACAGAGGAAGCAGCTCCCTAAACTTCTTCCAACCCGTCCTTATTCTAGATACTATGGCCTCGGAACACCCTCCTCCCATGCTAATCTGATCTCCTAGGTACCGGAAGCTATCCACCACTTCTATAGCGCCCTCTCGCATTTGAAAAATGTGTCTGTCAGTGCGACTTCTACTGTCTAATTTCCCTGTACATCTACTGCATACATATTTCTCCCTACCTGTTAATTTGCCTGCTATCCCGCTACATCTCTTGTGTACCCAGGACCTGCATTGTGTGCATTTTATAGAATTTATGCCAGTTCCTTTTCTGCATATCGAACATGGCCATTTCCCTGACGGAATCAGGGTTTTGTCCTCTTTTCTACTCATCAACACTTTTGTCTTAGCTAGATTTACTCTCAGTCCTCTTGCTTCCAACTGCTGTTTCCATAGCCGGAATTTATTCTCTAGCTCCTCTACTGATTCTGCCATAAGAGCCAGATCGTCAGCATAGAGAAGTTCCCATGGACAGCCAGTCTTAAACTCCTCTGTTATGGCTTGGAGGACTATAATGAACAAGAGCGGGCTGAGGACCGAACCCTGATGTACTCCTAATTGTATCTGGAATTCCTCACTAAACTCCATTCCTACCCTGACTTTACTGAGAGTACCTCTGTACAAAGTTTGCACTGTCCTCACAAGCCATTCCTCAACACCCAGCTTCCTTAGGGACCACCAGATGACAGATCGGTGTACCCTATCAAAGGCCTTCTCTAGGTCAACAAAGGCTAAGTATAGTGGCTTATTCTTCTCTAAGAACCTCTCTTGCATATATATATATATATATATATATATATATACACACATATATACACTCACACAAGCATTTTAAGGTCATTTCCCCCCTTAAGCAAAGGTCAGACATGTGGCTTCTTCATCATCATCATCTCCATCACCACCATCATCTCCATCATTATCAACATCATCACCACCACCACCACCTGGGTGCTTTTATGTCAAGGCCTCACCACTGCCATCACCACCACCACCCCTCCACCACCAAATTGAGTGAGAGAGAATGTGAGAGAAAGTGAATGAGAGATAGGGGGATGAGAGAAAGAGAGAAAGGGATGCGTGAGAGAAAAAGAGAGAGAAAGGGATGCGTGAGAGAAAGAGAGGGGGGGTGAGGGAGAGAAGGGGAGGTGTGAGAGAAGGTGAATCAGAGAGAGAGTGAAAGAGAGAAATGGGGGTAAGAGAGAGAGAAGGGGGAGGTGTGAGAGAGAGTGAGAGAGAGAGGGAGTGAAAGAGAGAGAGGGGGTGAGAGAAAGTGAGAGAGAGAGAGAGAGAGTGTGTGAGAGAGAGAGGAATGTATTTGGTAAGGATGTTTCCAGGTGTGTAGAACCTGAGAAACTCATTGAATAAATCCAGGTGAATGAGTTTGTAAAAGCACCTAGATATAAAAGATATCACCTGGTGACACCAACAAGAGAGCCTAATACAGAATTGCTCAAACCGCTAGAAATAGCAGCTTATACTTCATATAATAATAATAAACATCCTTATAAAAAAGAATAAAGACAGGTTTGATAATTTCATCAACATAATTATGGAGGCACATGGCTTAGTGGTTAGAGCATTGGCCTAGCAATCGAAAGGTTGCGAATTCAATTCTCAGACCGGGTGATGTGTTGTTTCCTTGAGCAAGACTCTTTATTTCACATTGCTCCAGTTTACTCAGCTGTAGAAATGAGATGATAGGGACTGGGGTTCATATCATTCCACTGCAAAGTGGTCGTGCAGGTGCCACGGAAAAAAAGCACCCAGCACTCACTGTAAATGAGGTTGGTGTTAGGAAGGGCATCCAGCTGTAGAAATCAAGCCAGAATCAGTTCCCGTCCCACCCTTGCAAGCAGGGAAAAGTGGACGTAAAATGATGATGATGATGAATTGTAATCTATATCTTCAAATTTACCATCACCACCATCATCATCACCACCATCACCACCACTACCATAATCATCACTACCACCATCATCACTACCACCATCATCACCATCAGCACCATCATCATCACCATCATCACCACCACCACCACCACCACCATCATCATCATCACCACGACCACCACCATATTCATCACCACAAGCCCATAGTGTCTGAACTGTGATCTCTCAATTTGGAGAAGTAGCATCTCTACCTGGAGTGGTTCTCTGATCTCCAAGCTATAAATCTGTCTAGAGATTCTTTCCGTAGACATTCTAACCACATGTCCATCATATCAGAGCTGTGATCTCTCAATCCAGCGATTCTTTCCTGAGACATTCTAACCACATGTCTGTAGTATCAGAGCTGTGATCTCTCAATTCAGAGATTCTTTCCTTAGACATTCTAACCACATGTCATAGTATCAGAGCTGTGATCTCTCAATTCAGACATTCTTTCCTTAGACATTCTAACCACATGTCATAGTATCATAGCTGTGATCTCTCAATTCAGACATTCTTTCCTTAGACATTCTAACCACATGTCATAGTATCAGAGCTGTGATCTCTCAATTCAGACATTCTTTCCTTAGACATTCTAACCACATGTCTGTAGTATCAGAGCTGCGATCTCTCAATTCAGAGATTCTTTCCTTAGACATTCTAACCACATGTCTGTAGTATCAGAGCTGTGATCTCTCAATTCAGAGATTCTTTCCTTAGACATTCTAACCACATGTCATAGTATCATAGCTGTGATCTCTCAATTCAGACATTCTTTCCTTAGACATTCTAACCACATGTCATAGTATCAGAGCTGTGATCTCTCAATTCAGAGAAGTAGCAGTCCTACCAGGAGTGACTCTCTGATCTCTAAACTACACACTCAATCAAGTATCATTACTCCTAAAAGGGGAAGTTAAGTATTTTTATGGGTTCTTTTTCAATGACTAAAATGACTCTTGCATAATGCTTATTTTTCTCCTTTTTTGTTAATTCTCTTAACAGATACCCACGTGACACGTACGCATCATACAGAAGCAAGCAGGCTCATCGTTGCGTGGGAGTTTACAAACGGTCAAAATCTACACTTGATACCAGTCTCCTTGTTGATCAAGAGGATGACGAGAAAATCAAGAGTAACAATACATTTGGATGGAAAAGTGAGGACAATCTGGGACATGCTGGATTTCAATCAAGAGCTTCGTCTGAGCAATGTCTTACAAGAATTGATCAAGTACCTGATCCCCTCTACTTCCATCTATCGTCATCAACAGTATCACTACCTACTGATGCTGGTAAGTTGGTTATTTGTTTATTGTTTTATTTGTAGTGGAAGAAAGTAGAGAAAGAGGATGACCTAGGACAAAAAAATATAGTTAACCCTTCAGCATTCACATTACTCTATATATATATTATTGTATTTTTGTGGCAAAATATCTCACATAATATCAAATCTATGAGATTTTTATGTTATTTATTTTGAGAACTATACCTTAACAACAGTATGAGTGGCCAGTTACTACCGGTTTGAATAGAAAGAGATGAAAGAATTCTGGCCAGATATGGCCGGTTTAAATGGTAAAGGGTTAAATATGACAAAGGAGGAAATGAAAGCCAGGAGTTTGGTAACAGAGATTACAAACAATATGGCAAAATGGAAATTCTTATCATGGCGCCGACAAGAATAATCCTTTCTTTTAATCATAACACCCCAATAACTTTTTTTTAAGTACATATTTTATCAACCTTTTTTGTGATAAAATGCAGGACATAAGCAGACACTCATATTCTCTCTCTCTTTTATCTATCTCTTATTCTATCTCTCTCTCATTCTCTTCTCTCCCTCTCTATCTCTATATCTATCTCTTTCTCTTCTCTCCCTCTCTCTCTCTCTCTATCTATCTATCTCTCATTCTCTTCTGTCTCTCTCACTCTCTCATTCTCTTCTCTCCATCTCTCTCTCTATATATATATCTCTCATTTTCTCTCTCTCTCTCCCTCTCCCTCTCTCTCTTTCGCCTCTCTCTCTCCCTCCCACAAACACACACGAAAGACTTCTATACAGTTTCCAAATACCAAATTTCACTGACAAGGTATTGTGACCTATGATAAATCCACCATATCATAGGATAGACAGGTTGTCATGGACCAAGTCAGTCCTTAATTAGAACTGTTCTTGTTCTGTCATTGTTTCTATGACTGGACACATCCAGTGACCAACCTGTCATTGGCTGGACACATCCAGTGACCAACCTGTCATTGGTTGGACACATCCAGTGACCAACCTGTCATTGGTTGGACACATCCAGTGACCAACCTGTCATTGGTTGGACACATCCAGTGACCAACCTGTCATTGGTTGGACACATCCAGTGACCAACCACTTTACTTTACAAATGAATGAAACTCTAGACTCTGGGGAAACTAGTGTTGGTCTGTGTCAACAAATAGTGAACTACCGAAAGTTTACAAAGGGGAGTAACTTATGTTGTACAGAAGAGAAAGGTGACAAACTGGCAGAGTCGTTAGAACATCAGATAGAATGCTTTGTAGTATTTATTTTGACCTTCTCTTCTCTCAGTTCAAATCCTGCAAGGTCAACTTTGCCTTTCATCTATAAAAAAAAAGTACCAGTCACATACTGGGGTCGATTCTTCCTCTATATCTCTTTCTCACTTCCACTCTCTCACTCTCTCTATCTTTGTATGGAAGAAATCTGCTGTACTCAGGCCTGAAGAGAAGGGCTCTGCCAGGTTTTAAGATACCCAACAAACACTATATGTCAATATGGCACCCTATGACTTCTCTGGAAATATGGAACCATGTCATACAGTATTGTACCATACCATACCATACTGTACTATACCATACCACACCATACCATACTATACCACACCATACCATACCACACCATACCACACCATAGCATACTGTACCACACCACACCATACCACACGATACCACACCATACCCTACCATACCACACTGTACCACACCATACCACACCATACTGTACCATACGATACTGAAGAAGAGGAAGGAGAAGTGGGAGTAGGAGAAAACTGATGTTTCAACTAGGACCCTTCATCAGAAAGAGAGAGGAGTGAGGGAAGCAGCGGATGACAACAAAGGGTCTTACTCAAAACATTGCTCTCTAATTCTGAGAGCTTTGCAGCCTCAGTCTTGGACGTGCGGTCCATTCTCCTCCAGGTACAGGTGACCCCTAAAGAGCATGTCCTCATCCTCGGGTCACTGATCCACCCGCCAGCCATCCAATCCACCATCAGGTCCAGGCTCTTTGATTAGTAATGCTCCAACTTAGTAATCCATAAGCCATACAGAAACAACTGTCCTAGAAAAAGATAGAGTTAGCTGGATGGTAGTTTGTGTGGCAGAGGTCTCATTGGTTGATGTGGTAATGATGGTGAGAGGGGGTGGGCAGGAGGGGAATTGGGAGAGACGGCAATCTGTGAAACAGGTGCATAGATTAGGCATGTTTGGGTTGAAAGGAAACAAAAAGAGATTACATTACTTGACAGAAAACAATAATAATAATAAAGAACCATATCCAAGATAATTTGGGATTATTAACATTTACTTTACTCTATGTATACAATTGTATTTTCACAGTAAAGTCTTTATCTTACATAATATCTCACATAACATTTACATTACTCTATATATACTATTGTATTTTCACAGTAAAGTCTTTATCTTACATAATATCTCACATAACATTTACATTACTCTATATATACTATTGTATTTTCACAGTAAAGTCTTTATCTTACATAATATCTCACATAACATTTACATTACTCTATATATACTATTATATTCTCACAGTAAAGACTTTACCTCACATAATATCTCATAACATTTACATTACTCTATATATACTATTGTATTTTCACAGTAAAGGCTTTACCTCACATAATATCTCACATAACATTTACATTACTCTATATATACTATTATATTCTCACAGTAAAG
>OZ024744.1:117310911-117380911 GCA_964016885.1 Eledone cirrhosa
GATGTAAGGGGTTAGTATTACTCTTCACGGTAGAAAGAAATCAATAATATTGATGTGATACGACATAACCTGTAAAATATGTTAATATGACATTTTAAGAAGAAAATAATTAAAGAAACGAATATATATTTTTACCAATGCAGTAAAAAAAATGAAAAATAAAAAATAAAATAAAGGGTTGGATAAGGATAGAAAAAAAGAAAAGTTGATTAATCCTAATTAATGACCAAGTTAGGTATACCAGGGTATAACATGTCTATTAAACACGTGTTTATATAGTGTATGTGTTAAGTTTAGTGAAAGGGGAAGGGGTAAGTTTAGGGTCAAACATAGGTGTAAGAAATTATATAAAGAAGAAAAGCAAAAGAGGTTGATAAAGTGTCAAGCTAAGGCAAAAGGAGAAACAGAACTAAGATTACTTATAATTATAAAAATTAAAATAAATATAAAAAAGGTTATAGAGAATGTGGTCAAAGAATATATAATATATGACATATGGATTAACTGAAGGAAAGGAAGAGGAAAAGGAGATATCTAGGGAAGTGTGTTGATACTTAGATAGCTACAACCTACAGTAATTTAAAAAGAATATAAATCTAAAGGGAAGGGAAAAGAGAGCTTAACAAATAAGAGACTATAAAAAACACATACTATACTATTTACCGATAGAAGGAATCGATTGGAAGGAATAATCATTATTATTCAATGTCTGTGTAGTTTGTGACATCATTCCATAGTCGACCTTGGCAAAGGCTTTCACAAAGTCAAGATATATCACGTCCACATGTGCCCTGTCTAGCAGTTGTTTCAGTACCCAGTCGTAGTGATGTAGCAGCTGTGTAAGGCAGCTTCTTCCTGGGTGAAAGCCATGCTGCGTGCTAGTCAGGCGGTCATTTTCTTTGAGGAATGTAATCAGTTTCTTTCTGCTGATTTGCTCCATGACCTTATTGATATGTGACATCAGGGAGACTGGCCTGTAGTTTTTGGCCTCCGCTCTGCTTCTTCCTTTATGGATAGAGCACACTGTGCCTTATTTCAGCTCTCTGGTTAGTTTACCGCTAGCCAAGGAGCTTCTGAAGAGGGTCATCAGTGGAGTTGCTAAGGCACGCTTAGATGTTTTTAGGAGGACTCCTGAGAATCCATCAGGACCAGCAGCTAAGTTTGTTCTAATTTCGTCTATGGCAGATATCAGATCTTCTTCCATTATGTTTATGTGGTTGATGGTCGCCATTTCTTCATGGAGTGTTGTGGCATCAAAGAAATCCTCTAGCTTTGTTATTTGCATGTGCCTCAGTGGACATGTGAACACACTTTTGTACTGTTAGTTCAATATTTCACTTATCCCTTCAGGATCCTCAGTCATTGAATTGTTTGTATGGAAGAATGACCCAATCTTGCAGTGTACTGAGGCAGTCTACCACCACTCCCTTTATCTAACCCACCCCACTATATTTCAATGTCACTACCACCCCCTCTATCTAACCCACCCCACCCACTATATTTCAATGTCACTACTACCCCCTCTAACCCACCCCACTATATTTCAATGTCACCACTACCCCCTCTAACCCACCTCACTCGACTGTATTTCAATGTCACCACTACCCCCTCTAACCCACCCCACCCCACTTTATTTCAATGTCACCACTACCCCCTCTAACCCACCCCACCCACTATATTTCAATGTCACCACTACCCCTTCTAACCCACCCCACCCCACTATATTTCAATGTCACCACTACCCCCTCTAACCCACCCCACCCCACTATATTTCAATGTCACCACTACCCCCTCTAACCCACCACACCCACTATATTTCAATGTCACCACTACCCCCCTCTAACCCACCCCACCCCACTGTATTTCAATGTCACCACTACCCCCTCTAACCCACCTCACCCCACTATATTTCAATGTCACCACTACCCCCTCTAACCCACCCCACCCACTACATTTCAATGTCACCACTACCCCTCTAACCCACCTCACCCCACTACATTTCAATGTCACCACTACCCCCTCTAACCCACCCCACTATATTTCAATGTCACCACTACCCCCTCTAACCCACCCCACTATATTTCAATGTCACCACTACCCCCTCTAACCCACCCCACTACATTTCAATGTCACCACTACCCCTTCTAACCCACCCACTGTATGTCAATGTCACCACTACCCCTATATCTAACCCACCGCACCCCACTGTATGTCAATGTCACCACTACCCCCTCTAACCCACCCCACCCACTATATTTCAATGTCACCACTACCCCCTCTAACCCCCCCCACCCCACTATATTTCAATGTCACCACTACCCCTTCTAACCCACCCCACTGTATGTCAATGTCACCACTACCCCTTCTAACCCACCCCACCCCACTATATTTCAATGTCACCACTACCCCCTCTAACCCACCCCACCCCACTATATTTCAATGTCACCACTTCCCCTTCTAACCCACCCCACTGTATGTCAATGTCACCACTACCCCCTATATCTAACCCACCGCACCCCACTCTATGTCAATGTCACCACTACCCCCTATATCTAACCCACCGCACCCCACTATATTTCAATGTCACCACTACCCCTTCTAACCCACCCCACTGTATGTCAATGTCACCACTACCCCCTATATCTAACCCACCCCACCCCACTGTATGTCAATGTCACCACTACCCCCTATATCTAACCCACCCCACCCCACTGTATGTCAATGTCACCACTACCCCCTATATCTAACCCACCCCACCCCACTGTATGTCAATGTCACCACTACCCCCTATATCTAACCCACCCCACCCCACTGTATGTCAATGTCACCACTACCCCCTATATCTAACCCACCCCACCCCTCTGTATTTCAATGTCACCACTACCCCCTATATCTAACCCACCCCACCCCACTGTATTTCAATGTCACCACTACCCCCTATATCTAACCCACCCCACCCCACTGTATGTCAATGTCACCACTACCCCCCATCCCATTTTATTACACTGACCAGTATCTCCCTTATCATATCATCTCTTCATTCCATTTCCCTCACTTTCTCCATCTTACTATTATTACTGTCATTCCACCAACAACAATAATAATCATCATCATCATCATCATCAACGTTTAACGTCCGTGTTCCACGCTTGCATGGGTTTGGACGGGGGTAGTCCCACTTGAGGCAAGAGTGATTGTCTTGCTCGCATAGGACTGTCTGGCGGGTTTTCTACAGTTGGATGCCCTTCCTAACACCAACCACATTTACAGTGTGGGTCTGGGAGGTTTTTACCGTGTTGCCTACACGGCCACATTACAGCGTGGACTGTGTGTTTTTTTGTCGTGACACCTACACGATCTCATTTGTTTCGGCCTCGATCGCGCGGCACCAACATAACTTTACATAGAACGGGGTGGTGTGGATCGGGTGGGGGTGGGGGTGGTGGGACGGGGTGTATTTTGTTAGAGATGCCTACTGGCTGGAGTAGGTTTTACTATACATTTAGGTAAGGCGGGTCTTCTCTGTTACTGAGTACCGCCAAAGGTCTCGGTCCAGTGACATTGTCTTGGAGAGGTGTAAGTGTGTGATGTCGGAGTTTATCAGCTCGTCCCAGGTTTTTCTAGGTCTGCCTATTCCGTGACTACCGTCTATCTTTATTGCCCTGCACTTTGTTATACAGCTATCGACTTTCATGCGCATCACGTGTCCATACCAACGTAGCCTTCTCTCGAGTAAACAACATCTGATCCCTCTTATCTCTAATTTTTTCCTTAGTTCGTTTATGCTTTGCCGTTCACGTATATTACTGTTACACATCCAGCGGAGCATGCAAGCTTCGTTCCTCTCTAGTCTGCGTATATCCTCTGCACACAATGCCCAGGTCTCACTGCCATGCAGCATTGCTGTTCGTATGCAGGCATCGTACAACCTGCCTTTCATTTTTAGTGAGAACCCTTTAGCAGCTAATAGTGGTATAAGCTCTCTGAACTTTTTCCAACCAGTTCTGACTCTAGCTACAGTACTTTCAGAGCACCCTCCCCCACTGCTGATTTTATCGCCCAGGTAACGGAAGCTGTCCACTATTTCTATAGAACCCTCTGCGCAATTGAAAGAGCTAGTAGTTTGTGGGCACTTGCTGCTACTTATTGCACCAGAGCACCGGCCACATGTAAAATCTATGTTCTTAGTTAGCTTACCTGTGATCCCACTACATCTTTTATGCACCCATACTTTGCATTTAGGACATAAAATGGAGTTTCTACCTACGCCTTTCCTACACACCGAGCACGACCATTTCCCAGAAGGGACCGCCGCCTTGTTTTCTTTCCTACAAACTAGTACTTTGGTCTTAGCCAGGTTAATTTTAAGTCCTTTTGACTCTAGGCCGTGCTTCCATGTTTGGAATTTCTTCTCTAGCTCGGCCATTGATTCCGCTATGAGTGTCAGGTCGTCTGCGTATAGGAGTTCCCATGGGCAGCCTGTCTTGAACTCCTCTGTTATAGCCTGAAGGGCAATAATAAATAGTAGTGGACTGAGAACAGAGCCCTGATGGACGCCAACTTTTACGCTAAACTCTTCACTATATTCGTTGTTAATTCTAACCTTGCTGACTGTTTCTTTATACATGGCTTGTATAGCCCTCACAAGCCATTCGTCAACGCCTAGTTTTCTAAGAGCCCACCAGATAATGGAGCGGGGGACTCTGTCGAAGGCTTTCTCCAAGTCGACAAAAGCTAAGTAGAGGGGTTTACCTTTAGCTAGGTACTTCTCCTGTAGTTGTCGTACTATGAAAAGAGCGTCTGTGGTACTTTTGCCTGACACAAACCCGAACTGCATTTCATCTAGGTCAATTCTCTCTCTGATTAGTTGCGCTATTACTCTTTCCGTGACCTTCATGACCTGGTCGATTAATTTAATGCCTCTATAGTTACTCCTATCTAGGGCGTCTCCTTTACCCTTATAACAGTTAACGATGATGCTGCTATGCCAGTCCTTCGGAACAACCCCATTCTGTACGACTTGGTTAACTATGCGGGTGACCATGGTGTGTCCCACCGTGCCAGATGCCTTCAGCATCTCAGCAACTATTTCCGAAGGCCCAGCCGCCTTACCCGTCTTCATATCTTTGATTGCCTTACTTATTATACTACCTTCGACTAACACTGCTGGTCCCTCTATTGGGTCGATATGGGGGAGACTGCCTTTCTCCCAATTATTCTCCTCATTTAGAAGCCTTTCATAGTGACACTTCCAAGCTACCTTCTTATCAGCGTCGGTGATGGCAAGTGTGCCATCGTCGTTTAGTACACACTTCTCCCCGACAATATCACGGTTTTCCTTGACGCATTGCCTAGCAATCCTGAACACCTCACGTTTTTGGTCATCGCGTTGTAGAACATGCTTGAACTTTCTTTCCTCAGCTTCCCTTCTTGCTAAGTACACTTGTCTCCTAGCTTCCCTCCTGGCCACTTGATAGTCCTCTCTACTTCCCCCATCCCGCCATACTTTCCAAGCCTGCTTTTTGGCCTTAATTGACCCCTCCACCTTACTGTTCCACCACCATGTTACTCTCCTCCTGCCTACAGGCCTGCTCCAGCCACAGACCTCGTCTGTCGCCAACAGCAGGTTTGCTTTCAGAAATTCCCACTCTCCCTCTATATTGTCCGACTCTAAATGTTCTTCCTTACTGTCGAAAGCATCAAGTAATATGCTTTGAAATTTATTCCTGGCTGTGGGGTCCTTTAGCTTCCATATTTTCCTCCTGAGGATAGTCCTCTTCTGTTGTCGAGTACGTCTCGTCCTGACTATGAGGTCGCTAATTATCAGTCTATGTTGGGAGGTGCATTCTTCATGGGGGAGGGATTTAGTGTTAACAACAGACACTCTGTCACGTCTTCTGGTAAGGATATAATCTACCTGGCTTGTGTGTTCCCCGGATCTATAGGTGATCAGGTGATTGTCACGTTTTTTGAAGTTAGTGTTACAGATAGTTAGGTTATTTGCATCACAGAATTCCAGGATTCTGGAGCCTTCCTCATTTCTAGTACCAAACCCATAGCCTCCATGGATTTCGTCGTAGCCGTCACAATGTTGTCCAACGTGACCATTTAGGTCGCCTGCGATAATTATATAGTCACTGTCGGATATTTGGGAGGTAGTTAGCATCAGTGTCTCATAGAATCTGTCTTTTATAGTGCCGGGCAGTCCGGATTGGGGTGCGTACGCAGATATTACTGTCACCGTAGTTCTATTGAGGACAAGTCGTATTTTAATTATTCTGTCGTTCACTCTATTTACGTCTATTATCTTATCTGCCCACAATAATAATAAGATTAATTGTTTCTACTTTAGGCACAAGTCCAGCAATTACCCAGTACATTACTGGTACTTTATTTCATCGACCCCGTAAGGATGAAAGGCAAAGTCAACCTCAGCGGGATAATTGTTTCTACTTTAGGCACAAGGCCAGCAATTACCCAGTGCATTACTGGTACTTTATTTTATCGACCCCGTAAGGATGAAAGGCAAAGTCAACCTCGGCGGGATTTGAACTCAGACTGTAAAGGGACGTAACTATGCTGGAAAGCATGGCGTCCGACCCTCTACCGATACTGCCAATTCAGTAATAATAGTTGTAGCAGTAGTTGCAGTGATGAGGGGATAGCTACAACTACAGCTACCGGTAGAGGGTTGGACGCCATGCTTTCCAGCATAGTTACGTCCCTTTACGATCTGAGTTCAAATCCCGCCGAGGTTGACTTTGCCTTTCATCCTTACGGGGTAGATATAATAAAGTACCAGTAATATACTGGGTAATTGCTGGACTGAGTTCAAATCCCGCCGAGGTTGACTTTGCCTTTCATCCTTACGGGGTCGATGAAATAAAGTACCAGTAATGTACTGGGTAATTGCTGGACTGAGTTCAAATCCCGCCGAGGTTGACTTTGCCTTTCATCCTTACGGGGTCGATGAAATAAAGTACCAGTAATGTACTGGGTAATTGCTGGACTGAGTTCAAATCCCGCCGAGGTTGACTTTGCCTTTCATCCTTACGGGGTCGATAAAATAAAGTACCAGTAATGCACTGGGTAATTGCTGGCCTTGTGCCTAAAGTAGAAACAATTATTATTGTTGTTGTTTTCATTTATGTTATTCTGCCATTCTCCCATAAATACTAGCGCACTGTGTCAGATCAATATTCTGACGACTTGGTCAGGTATCAACTGTAATTAAGGTCGAGTGACGCAACTTTTAGTCATACCGGACTAATGAAACAATTGTTAATACTGGAAATAACTCTATTGAACAGCCGACCATGTTATTCTTCATTCTTTCACTACTATTACTCCAAGAATAACCTACATGGGAATTCCCGCAAACTCGTTACCTAAGGAAACTTCTTGTTGAGTCAAACAACACCGTACGTTAAAACTATCCATAGTACAGAGTACTCACAACCTCTAGCTGGATTACCTTAAACTATACCTTGTTATCTTATATATATTCATATATATGTATTTATATATTTTCTTTCTTATGTATATTTTCCGTTAATTTTATAACCTCACTTTCAATTTTAATAGATTTTCAATCTCATTTCATATTTTCACATATTCATAGCCCCTCCATCTGATGAGCAAACTAGACGTATGTTAATATTGTCTAGAGTCCTGAAACCTTTGCTAATGGAGTAGTTATATAGTGTGTTGTTCACTTTCTAATTAAATAGCTCTGTTCTAAACATAGAGCACTCTTTTTTCTTTGCTTTTTCTTTGGAAATATTTAATTTATATATATTCATGTTTTTACATTTATATATATATATATTCTCATATTTATATATATTTATATATATAAATATATTCTCATAAATTGCTACAAAGGTAAAGGGGGTGCTCTGGAGAGGAGCAATTATAGGGGTATAAAACTGATAGATCAGGTTATGAAAGTGGCAGAAAGGATATTAGCACAACTAATTAGAGAAAGGGTCAAACTAGATGAGATGCAGTTTGGTTTTGTGCCTGGCAAGAGCACAACAGATGCCCTCTTCTTGGTGAGACAATTGCAAGAGAGGTTCTTAGAGAAGAATAAGCCACTATACTTAGCCTTTGTTGACCTAGAGAAGGCCTTTCATAGGGTACCCCGATCTGTCATCTGGTGGTCCCTAAGGAAAATAGGTGTTGAGGAATGGCTTGTGAGGACAGTGCAAACTTTGTACAGAGGTACTGTCAGTAAAGTCAGGGTAGGAATGGAGTTTAGTGAGGAGTTCCAGATACAAGTAGGAGTACATCAAGGTTCGGTCCTCAGCCCGCTCTTGTTCATTATAGTCCTCCAAGCCATAACAGAGGAGTTTAAGACTGGATGCCCATGGAAACTTCTCTATACTGACGATCTGGTACTTATAGCAGAATCAGTAGAGGAGCTAGAGAATAAATTCTGGCTATGGAAACAGCAGTTGGAAGCAAGAAGACTGAGGGTGAACCTAGCTAAGACAAATGTGTTGATGAGTAGAAAAGAGGACAAAGCTCTGATTCTGTCAGGGAAATGGCCATGTTCGATATGAAGGAAAGGAACTGGCATAAATTCTATAAAATGTACGCAATGCAGATCTTGGGTACACAAGAGATGTAGCGGGATAGCAGGCAAACTAACAGGTAAGGAAAACTACATATGCAGTAGATGTTCAGGGAAATTTGACAGTAGTAATCGCAGTGATAGACACATTTTTCAAATGCAGGTGGGTTCTATAGAAGTGGTTGATAGCTTCCGGTACCTAGGTGATCAGATTAGCGGGGGGGGGGGGGGGGGGGGTCCGAGGCCATAGTATTTAGAATGATGGGTTGGAAGAAGTTTAGGGAGCTGCTTCCTCTGCTGATGAAGAAGGGTTTCTCCCTGCGTAAGAAAGGCCGGTTGTATGATGCCTGTGTGAGGAGCGCGATGCTACATGGTAGTGAGACATGGACAGCAACTGCAGAGGATATGCGACGGCTGGAGAGAAATGAGGCAAGCATGTTCCGTTGGATGTGCAATGTCAATGTGCGTGAACGACCCAGCATGAATGTGTTGAGAGAGAAACTGTGTCTGAGAGGGATAGAATGTAGTGTACGGGAGAGGAGACTGAGGTGATATAGACATGTGATGCGCATGGAGGATGACCGATGGGTGAAGAAGTGCCAGGAAATGCCAGTTGAAGGAAGACGTGATAGAGGTAGACCACGAAAAACATGGGCGGAGGTGGTGAGAGTTGACTTCAGATCGCTGAAGTTCACGGTGGAGATGACGAAGGACCGTGACAAGTGGAGAGATGCTGTGCTGAATAAAACCCATGCCACCCTTGCAAGCAGGGAAAAGCGGACATAAAATGATGATGATGATGATATATATATATATATTTTTGTGTAGATATTTATATACATTTGTATCTATATATATATATAACTATTGGTGCTCTGTCTGAAATAGTGATGTATACATGAATGTATGTATAGTATATTTGGCAATATACCATATGTTTAATTAAAAACATTTTGAAGACCATTCGTTATGAGTTTTTAAGTCGTGACTATGTCACTTAATTATTCTCGGCAAAAGCAAAGAACAGTGATCAGTAGTCCTGTTTCTCACTCCTTTGCTTGTGCCAAGGGTTATAGAAGCTGGATTCTTATAGAATTCCAGTAATATTTAAGAGCTGATTAAACAGCGTGGTTGCCGGTCCAGCAAAAATTGATAAACACTAATGAATGAAAAACAGGACTGTCGATCAATACACAAATATATATATATATATCATCATCATCATCATTTTATGTCTGCTTTTCCCTGCTTGCAAGGGTGGGATGGGTCTTATTCAGCATCTCTCTACTTGTCACGGTCCTTCGTCATCTCTACCATGAGCTTCAGCGATCTGAAGTCAACTCTCACCACCCCGTCCATGTTTTTCGTCATCTACCTCTATTGCGTCTTCCTTCAACTGGAATTTCCTGGCACTTCTTCACCCATCGGTTATCCTCCATGCACATCACATGTCCATACCACCTCAGTCTCCTCTCTTGCACACTACCATCTATCCCTCTCAGACACAGTTTCTCTCTCAACACATTCATTTACACTGCACATCCAACGGAGCATGCTTGCCTCATTTCTCTCCAGCCGTCGCATATCCTCTGCAGTTGCTGCCCATGTCTCACTACCATGCAGCATTGCGCTCCTCACACAGGCATCATATAACCGGCCTTTCGTATGCAGGGAGAAACCCTTCTTCGTCAGCAGAGGAAGCAGCTCCCTAAACTTCTTCCAACCCGTCCTTATATACTTATACGGTATATTGCCAAATATACTATACATTCATTCATGTATACATTTTGGAGCACCAATACTAATACCTAATTTTTCTGGACCGTCCCAGATGAGGTTTCTATATAAGAACCTTATATTAAGTTACTATCTTAATAATGAAATAATTAATAATTTTAGTAAATCTCTCAAAATTTTTCCTTAATTAAACAAGATTGACTGCATTTTATTATAAGTATGGCTGTAAAATTGTTAATTAAGCTGAGTCCTTATTAGTGAAAAGATACCAAGGTATATCAGAATGTAGGACTATGTATATATACATACGGTACCCTCCCAGTCACATCTTTTTCTCAGTCCTAATGTTGTTATGTGTGTGTATTTATATATCATCATCATCATTTTACATCCGCTTTTTCCTGCTTGTAAGGGTGGGATGGGTCCTAATTAAGCACAGAATTTCTCCATTCGTCATGGTTCTTCATCATCTCCTCTGTGAGCTTCAGTGATCTGAGGTCAGTTCTCACCACCTCCGCCCTTGTTTGGTCTAAAACTGTTTCATTCCAAGTAAATCATTAGCAAAGCCATTTCTATATTAAATATTTATACCCCCGATTGAACTTGGGATACACACACACACATATATATGTATATAAACAGTCTGGAACTAACTGTCAAAATGGCAAGTACTCAGCCATTGGGCCCTTACACTTTATAATATATATATATATATATATATACACACAATGATATTAAATAAATGGAAACTATATTTATAAAACCATATTTATTCTATTATATATATTTCAAGGGTTCCAAAACTTTGGTACGCTCTCATCAGATAAAATACAAAGTTTTTTTTATAAATATTGACATATCCAGGAAGAAGAACTTAACGGTTCAAGTTTTTTTCCTGTCGAGTGCTTCGAATCAGTTATAAACATATATATTTGTTGAATTACCAACAAATTAAATATCCCTTTTGCTTTTGCTTATATATATACACACACACACATGCACCTTTGCCTCTGTTTATCATCATCATCATCATCATCAACGTTTAACGTCCGTGTTCCACGCTTGCATGGGTTTGGACGGGGGTTTTCCCACTTGAGGCAAGAGTGGTTGTGTTGCTCGCATAGGACTGTCTGGCAGGTTTTCTACAGCTGGATGCCCTTCCTAACACCAACCACATTTACAGTGTGGTGCTGGGAGGTTTTTACCGCGTTGCCTACACGGCCACATTACAGCGTGGACTGTCTGGCGGGTTTTCTACAGCTGGATGCCCTTCCTAACACCAACCACATTTACAGTGTGGGGCTGGGAGGTTTTTACCGTGTTGCCTACACGGCCACATTACAGCGTGGACTGTGTCTACACGATCTCATTTGTTTCGGCCTGGATGTTGTGGCACCAACATAACTTTACATTGAAGGGCGGTGTGGATGGGGAGGGGGGTGGTAGGACGGGGGTGTATTTTGTTAGAGATGCCTACTGGCTGTAGTAGGTTTTACTTTGTATTTAGGTAAGGCGGGTCTTCTCTATTACTGAGTACCGCCAAAGGTCTCGGTCCAGTGACATTGTCTTGGAGAGGTGTAAGTGTGTGAGGTCAGAATTTATCAGCTCGTCCCAGGTTTTTCTGGGTCTGCCTACTCTGTAGCTACCGTCTATCTTTATTGCCCTGCACTTTGTTATACAGCTGTCGTCTTTCATGCGCATCACGTGACCATACCAACATAGCCTTCTCTCGAGTAAACAACATCTGATCCCTCTTATTTCTAATTTATATATATATATATCATCATCATCATTATTTTACGTCCACTTTTTCCCTGCTTGCAAGGGTGGGATGGGAACTGATTCTGGCTTGATTTCTACAGCTGGATGCCCTTCCTAACACCAACCTCATTTACAGTGAGTGCTGGGTGCTTTTTTTGCCATGGCGCCTCCACGTCCACTTTGCAGTGGAATGATAGGGACCTCAGTCCCTATCATCTCATTTCTACAGCTGAGTAAACTGGAGCAATGTGAAATAAAGTGTCTTGCTCAAGTAAACAACACATCACCCGGTCTGAGAATTGAACTCACAACCTTTCGATTGCAAGGCCAATGCTCTAACCACTAAGCCATGTGCCTCCATATATACATGCATATTTGCCTCTGTGTGTATGTACATATATATATATATATATATGTGAGTGTATATATATATATATATGCAATCAGGGTGTATGACTACATTACATTAGACTGGGTCGGTGATATTAAAGTAGGAGTGTTGTAGTGATGGAGGGTGTAGATAGACCAAGGTTGTTTCATATGGGAGTGGCTGTGAGAGAGTAGTGATGGCGGTGGTGGGGTGGTGGTGGTGGTGGCAGCAACAGTGGTGGTGGTGGCAGTTGTAGTAGTACTAGTTGTGGTGGTGGTAGCAGTAGTAGTGGTGGTGGTGGTGGCAGTAGTAGTAGTGGTGGTGGTGGCAGCAGTAGTAGTAGTAGTGGTGGTGGTGGTGGTGGTGGTGGCAACAGTAGTAGTAGTGGTGGTGGTGGTGGCAGCAGTAGTAGTGGTGGTGGTGGTGGTGGTGGTGGCAACAGTAGTAGTAGTAGTGGTGGTGGTGGCAGCAGTAGTAGTGGTGGTGGTGGTGGTGGTGGCGGTGGCAGCAGTAGTAGTAGTAGTGGTGGTGGTGGTGGTAGCAGTAGTAGTAGTGGTGGTAGTGGTGGTGGTGGTGGTGGTGGTGGTGGTGGTGGTGGCAGCAGTAGTAGTAGTAGTGGTGGTGGTGGTGGTGGTGGCAACAGTAGTAGTAGTAGTGGTGGTGGCAGCAGTAGTAGTAGTAGTAGTAGTAGTGGTGGTGGTGGTGGTGGCAGCAGTAGTAGTGGTGGTGGTGGTGGTGGTGGTGGTGGTGGCAACAGTAGTAGTAGTAGTGGTGGTGGTGGCAGCAGTAGTAGTGGTGGTGGTGGTGGTGGTGGCGGTGGCAGCAGTAGTAGTAGTAGTAGTGGTGGCAGCAGTAGTAGTAGTGGTGGTGGTGGTGGTGGTAGCAGTAGTAGTAGTGGTGGTAGTGGTGGTGGTGGTGGTGGTGGTGGTGGTGGTGGTGGTGGCAGCAGTAGTAGTAGTAGTAGTGGTGGCAGCAGTAGTAGTAGTGGTGGTGGTGGCAGTAGTAGTAGTAGCAGCATCAGTTGCAGCAAGAGGTGTAGTATGAGGTGACATACAATGTCTAACAGGAAGTGCAGTGACAACAGCTAAAGTGAAGTAGCTGCAACTATTAACTCTTTCTGTAGAAACAACATTTCTGTTGTTGTTGTTGTTGTTGCTGGTGGGTTTATTTTTCACTGTTTAAAGTTGTTGTTGTTGTTGTTTTCTCTACTGTGAATGTAGGAATAGTTTTTTTTATTTTTATTTTTTAGTTCTTGTCTGTTTTTTTGCTCATTAAAAATTATTTGATGAATTTATTTGATAAATTTAACATCAAAATAGGGCGATATCCAATGTTAGCTGTCTAAATGCCGCTTAGTTGCTGCTTACTTCAATGTATGAGGCTATTCCAACAAATTTACATTCCCCCTTTTTTTAGCCGTTAAAAGAAATATAGATTTATTTATTTTTTTTTTTTTTGCGATTTATTTGCCACTGGGGCATAGATTTCTTTATTTGCCCCTTTTTTGTTTGTTTGTTTTTTTGCGATTTATTAGCCTTTTGGGGTCACACACACCCCCGTAGAAAGTGTGCGACCTTTCTGCCAGGGAGTACAGAGAGAGGGGGGTGCTCCCTTCTTCTCTTACCTGTACAAGCCGATATAGAGAGATGGCCCACTTACACGGGCCATTATTGCTACTTTCACCCGAAAAAGGCACTCAGTCCCAGCCAATTCCATGAAAGATGGGTGAAAGTAGCAATAATGGCCCGTGTAAGTGGGCCATCTCTCTATATCGGCTTGTACAGGTAAGAGAAGAAGGGAGCACCCCCCCCTCTCTCTGTGCTCCCTGGCAGAAAGGTCGCACACTTTCTACGGGGGTGTGTGTGACCCCAAAAGGCTAATAAATCGCAAAAAAACAAACAAACAAAAAAGGGGCAAATAAAGAAATCGCAAAAAAATAAAAATAAATAAATCTATATTTCTTTTAACGGCTAAAAAAAAGGGGAATGTAAATTTGTTGGAATAGCCTCATACATTGAAGTAAGCAGCAACTAAGCGGCATTTAGACAGCTAACATTGGATATCGCCCAAAATAGAGAGGAAAGAAAAATAGATTTCTAACGTGTGTTGTTGTTTAACGTTAGTTCAGTCCAGATCAGGCGAGAATAGAAGACAAAAACAGCCGGAGAAGACTTGAAATGAAAGACATTTCAATAATTGTTTCTATTTTAGGCACAAGGCCAGCAATTACCCAGTACATTACTGGTAATTTATTTTATCGACCCCGTAAGGATGAAAGGCAAAGTTAACCTCGGCGGGATTTGAACTCAGATCATAAAGGGACGTAACTCTATGCATCAAAGCATGGTGTCCGACTCTCTACCGATACTGCCAATCATGACCATCCCATCTATATATGTGTGTGCACTGTGTGTACAAGTTTGGTAGAAATATCCAAGGCTAAGAGCATTCAATCCATAGGACTAATTAAGTATAATTAGTTACAAATGTGACATATACACACACACATATATATGTATATATGTGTGTACCTAGCTTTTGAAACAGTGACACACACATACACACATATATATATATGTACCTATCTGTTGAAACAGCAAGAGCTCAGCCGTTGGGGGCCCGACTTTTTATAACATACACAATAAGCAAACCCAGAGTGGAAACATGAACAAAATGAGACACCATTGTATTATTTGTGGACAGCTGTTTCACAGGCTTTCAGGACTTATAATCCATTTCAGATCTCATGCCAGGAAGGAATAGACATAGTGCCAGAAGTGGTCAAACTATATATGGAGCAGATGACCTTCATTCACACATACATACACACACATATATATATATATATTTATGTGTATGTGTATATATATATATATATATATATATCATTATCTATAAAGGGCGGTGAATTGGCAGTATCGGTAGAGGGTTGGACGCCATGTTTTGATGCATAGAGTTACGGCCCTTGCCATTCTGAGTTCAAATCCCGCCTAGGTTAACTTTGCCTTTCATCCTTACGGGGTCGATAAAATAAAGTACCAGTAATGCACTTGGATAATTGCTGGCCTTGTGCCAAAAGTAGAAAAAATTATCTATAAAAGACAGATTGTTGTTGTTGTTGTGTGTGTGCATGTTCAATGTTTATACATTTGCACAATTTCAAACCGATTCGACTCAAAGTCTGTAAGAATGTTGTAAACTTAGGTCAACTATTATTTATTTCATTCATACTCACCCACAATTACGGAAATAATCGATAAAACTAAATACATGACGCTTTTCCCCTCTAATACAATCAGATTCCCTCTCTCCACTCCCCTTAAACTTTAAGAGAGAGAGAGTGAGAGAGAGAACGCTTGTTTTTGAGTGTGGAAAGGACAAACATTTATTTACTTCAATGACAAAGAGAACTTATTACATTTCATACGAAACAACAATTATTCAAAAGCAACAGATAAATTTATTCAACAACAAAAAAATAGCGATAAATCTTTTTTAAAACATCTATCAACGAACGTGGAAGAAAGAAGTATCAGTTCATTTACTATACACAATAATATCCTCTATGAGGTCACTAAATCTGCTAGAAACAGCAGCTAACTCTCCCCCATATCACACCACTCCCTACGGTCTTAAATTTAGAAAACATATCCTCTATGAGGTCACTAAACCTGCTAGAAACAGCAGCTAACTCTCCCACATATTACACCCCTCCCTACTGTCTTAAATTTAGAAAACACACATAGACAACCATGCAGAACAACTCCATCGCAGCTCTGTTGTTCAGCTGGCATTGTCTATTCGTGTGTTGCGCAAGTACTGAGAAACAATAAATTTCAACACTTCTTTGCACAGAGATAATATCCATAGGCGAAACTACAATTGTCACTGCTGGCGCAGCTCCTGCTTCGGCAGACCAGGTCTGCAATTCATTCACCCAGTGCCTGGCCAACAAAAAAGTGCTGCCATAAAATGGGTGGTGCAACCTAACTTTGGTAACTTACTGACCCCGAGCAACGCCGGACTTTAATGTTAGTATATATATATATATATATATATATATAGAAGTAGTAACACAACAGTTAGTTCACCGTCAGTCTGAGCTGATGGTGAACGAACTATCTGTTGTGTTACTACTTCTACCAAACTCGTCCCATGGACTGAGTGCTCTACCTCTACAGACATTACCTTCCAGTGTTCTACCTCTCTCTCTCTCTATATATATATATATATATAAGTATATATTTATGTATATATATATATATATATATATATATATTTAAAGGTTAAACAAGGTTCAATGAATAAATCAAAGAATGAGTTTTACAATAGATTGGAAGCACTCAACAGAAATGGTTTTCCAGAGTTATTAATATTAATTCAAAATATTAACAAAATAGATATTCTTGTGATCAAGTATATTTTATTATACATATTTCAGAGGTACTGAGTTAACTTCAACAGTACGTCCTCGTCAGATAAAGTAAGATGATGCATAGCATACCCTGACATAGTAGATGGTTAAGATTCAGTCATGGTAGTGAGTAATATATGACAAAACTCAATATTTATATACCTTAATATTGAAACATGAAAAAAAACTACATATAATACATATAATAGAGAGGGTGTGTGTGAGAAAGTTTAAAAAATATATATAATATAAATAATTTAATATTATATAATAAATTTAGTAAAGTTTACCTTCGTGAAGATGTAAAAACATTATGTTTTCTTTCTCGTGTTTGTAAATCCTTTAAATTTGATTACATAAAATTTGATTTTATAAATTAAATATGATAGTATACTTTAATATTAATACAGATATTTATTAACTTTTATAACCTAAAATATTATTCATTACTCTGAACTAACTTAAATTAAATGATTTTAATGTTAACGGTCAACCAGATATGTTTGAATATATATTGTATATATAGATAATTATCTAAAGACTTGGTATTAACCTTCATATGAATACACCCAATTATATTTAAAATTTCGATTGAATACTTTTAAATAATTCAATAATTCAATGAATTGAGTTTTTTTCTTTTTCCTAAAGCTAAGCCCAAATGTTGTTCTATATAGAAATATACAATTAATATCTCCCTATATATTACACTATAAAAATTATTCCTCTTTATCTCTCTCCCTGTAATCAACTCTCTTTTGCTTTCTATGCTCTTACTAGCTATATTATCCCCTCATCTGTTTCTTTCTCTATGCCTTTCTTTTATTTCCTCTGTTTTCATTAATTTAAATTATTTGAATCTCTAACAGTCATATTGTTGCTATATATTTTTTAAGCTTTCTCACACGCACCCTTTCTATTATATGTAGGTTTTTTTTCATGTTTCAATCTTAAGGTATATAAATATTGAGTTTTGTCATATTTTACTCACTACCATGACTGAATCTTAACCATCTACTATGTCAGGGTATGTCATGCATCATCTTATTTTATCTGATGAGGACGTACTGTTGAAGTTAACTCAGTACCTCTGTAATATGTATAATAAAATTTACTTGATCACAAGAATATCTATTTTGTTAATATTTTGAATTAATATATATATATAGTAATAATAATAAATGTGAAGACTAAAATCCAAAGAGGGCTCAATAAGGATACATATGTATAAAATATATAAGAACCCTAGAGCAAATATTTATTAAAATAACAGATTAAAGTTTAAGCAAAGAATTGCTGCTTTCACCCTTAACGGGATGAATGTATGTAAGGCCATCTGAACACAAACGTGTGCTTTTTCTTACCCATTTTTTCTCATTTTCCCCATTCCTTCCTCTTATCACTCTTTACTTTCTATTTATCTTCTATTTCTAACTCTATCTTCTGATGAAGGACTAGTGTCTGAAATGTTAAGACTATCTTCCTGCTATTTCAAGCATTAAACTAATATATTTCTTCCATGTACTGTGTTGTTATTTTTGTTATTTCTGTTTGCCTTTTACTTACATACACACATATGTGTATATATATATATAAATTGTATATATATATATATATATATATATATATATATATATATATATATATATATATATATATATATATATATATACATATATAGTAAAAGAAGCAGAAACAATTGTATATATATTATACATCTATCTAGGGCGGGTAAAATTCCTGAGATTCATAGATGAGTTCTCTCCAGCGGTCTCTGTCCCTCATTATCGCTGCCATGTCCTGCGTCTCCAACAGACCAGTGTCTGTCCTTAGGGCATCAACATATGTTAACCTTGGTCTTCCTCTTCCAGTGTGTCTGTGTAGGGGCTCCCAAAGGAGCACTGAGTGCAATGTCAACTCTGGATGTCGGTGAGCATGTCCAGCCAACCTCAGTCTCCTCTGTGTCACTCTCAAGCTGTATAATATATATGTATATATATTATATATATCTATACAATATGGATATATTTTGTATTCAGACCTTGGATCTCTGACCATCTCTCTTTAGCTACCTTTTTTTAAATTTATTTTTTGAAAAACATAGATGAGGTGGAGAAAAGGGATAAGACCATCATGGAATATATATGAGAATAGTTTCAATCCATAAATACTAGCATGTGCTGCCATCTTTAGGAACTTTTGTTAACTATTTTTGTTGTCCTTTGTTTGGTTTTGTTGTAGTTTATCTACTTACACACACGCATGCACATATATACACACACATATATATACACATACATATATGTACACATACACACACATATACACATACACATATATATATATACACATATATATATATATATACATATATATACACATACATATATATATACACATACGCATACATACACATCCATACACATACACATATATATATACGTATATATACACATACACATACACATATACACATGCACATATATATACACATGCATATATATATACACATGTACATATATATACAAATACACATATTTATATACATACACATATATATACACACATGCACATATGTATACACATGTATATATATATATATACAAATACACATATATATACACATACACATACACACCATTATGTACATACCATTTATTTTATTTTTATTTTCTTCATCTTGTATCATCTGAAGTGCGTTTGCATATGTATACAACTTTAAAGCTGCACAGATTTGGTGTCGCTAGATTTGCAGTGCATTACTGATGTCGCTAACGCGTTGCGCCTGCGATTTTCCTTTTTACATGACTAATACTGATATTACTGCTACTACAACTAACTATTATTATTATTAGCCAGGAAGGGCAGGCAGTTTTTATCTGTCTGGTGGCCATGGCGAAAGAGATAGTAGGGTGGACATGTGTGAAAGGGCTGAAGACGAGCACTTACCTCTTCCGTGATGCCCTGATTAATTTTTTTCAAATTTCATTTGTAAAGGAAAATCAGGGTAGAGAGGGAAGTGCTCTCTTCCAAGCATTTTGTTGAAAGATGGGTGAGAGAGGCAAGAATGGACCTACTCAGAGTATATGCCTGTAAATTGAAAGTGGAAAACTGGGAGAGGGTACTTGACCCGGTGGTCAGGGTCACCGTGGCTTTTTTTTTAATGGGCTTTCTCCACGATGGCCCTTGGAAGTCTCGCCCCTATTGGGGAATTTTTCATTGTTCTTTTTTGTTACATCCTCTGTTTTTTGTTTTTTTTACATGCAGAAATGCCCATTTGTACCGTCCTGTATTGTCCTGTACTGTCCTTAATGTCTACTTTGTGTAAACCCTTGTCGTTAATAAAGAAAGCATTATTATTATTATTATTAAGCAATACACACTTCAAATTTTAAATAGATCCATTAAATTATATATATATAAATTTTTTTTCTTTTTTAATTGAGATTGAATTATTTTCCCATATCTTACGTTAAATATTTTCCATCTTGACGTAATAGTCACTTATATATTATGAATTACTGTTGGCTTCTTGCTCACATTAATTTCTCTATTTTCATTTATATATATATATATATATATATATATATATATATAATATTGTAAAATATATAGTATAATATAATATAGTATAGTATAATATAATATAATATAATTGTTTCTACTTTAGGCACAAGGCTAGCAATTACCCAGTGCATTACTGGTACTTTTTTTTATCGACCCCGTAAGGATGAAAGGCAAAGTTAACCTCAGCGGGATTTGAACTCAGAATGGCAAGGGCCGTAAATCTATGCGTCAAAACATGGCGTCAGACCCTCTACCAATACTGCCAATCCACCATTATATAATATAATTGTTTCTACTTTAGGCACAAGGCCAGCAATTATCCCAGTGCATTACTGGTACTTTATTTTATCGACCCCGTAAGGATGAAAGGCAAAGTTAACCTCGGCAGGATTTGAATATAATATAATATAATATGATATAATTGTTTCTACTTTTGGCACAAGGCCAGCAAATACTCAGTGCATTACTGGTACTATATTATAATATAGTATAGTACAATATAGTACAATATTATATAATATAGTATAATATAATATAATATGATATAATATGATATAGTATAATATTATATAATATAGTATAATATTATGTAATATAGTATAATAGTATATAATATAATATTCATCATGATCATCATCATCGTTTAACGTCTATCTTCCTCTCTAGCATGGGTGAAATATAATATAATATTAGATAATATAGTATACTATTATATAATTGTTTCTACTTTGTACTCAGTACATTACTGGTACTTTATTTTATTATAATATTATATAATATAATATATAATATTATAATATATTATATTAAATTTTACCATATTACATAATATTATACTATATTATATAAAATAATATAATATAATATAATATATTATATTATATTATATTATAAAATAAAATATAATATAATATGATAAAATATAATATAATTATTTCTACTTTTGCCACAAGGCCAGCAATTAGTCTAGTGTATTACTGGTACTTTATTTTATCGACCCCGTGAGAATGAAAGGCAAAGTTAAACTCAGCGGGATTTGAACTCAGACCATAAAATCCATAAAGGGCTGTAACTCTATGTTGCAAAGCATGGCATCCGGCCCTCTACCGATACTGCCAATCCACCACACTATTATATAATATAATAAATATTAGTGGAGGCATATGGCTTAGTGGTTAGAGCATTGGCCTTACAATCGAAAGGTTGTGAGTTCAATTCTCGGACCGGGTGATGTGTTGTTTCCTTGAGCAAGAGACTTTATTTCACGTTGCTCCAGTTTACTCAGCTGTAGAAATGAGATGATAGGGACTGGGGTCCCTATCATTCCACTGCAAAGTGGTCGTGGAGGTGCCACGGCAAAAAAGCACCCAGCACTCACTGTAAATGAGGTTGGTGTTAGGAAGGGCATCCAGCTGTAGAAATCAAGCCAGAATCAGTTCCCGTCCCACCCTTGCAAGCAGGGAAAAGCGGACGTAAAATGATGATGATGATGATGATGATGATAATATAATATAATAAATTAATATAATATAATATAATTAATATAATATAATATAATAAATATAATATAATATAATTAATATAATATAATATAATAAATATAATATAATATAATTAATATAATATAATATAATTAATATAATATGATATAATTAATATAATATAATATAATAAATATAATATAATATAATTAATATAATATAATATAATTAATATAATATAATATAATTAATATAATATAATATAATTAATATAA
Organism: Eledone cirrhosa; assembly: GCA_964016885.1. NCBI lineage: Eukaryota > Metazoa > Mollusca > Cephalopoda > Octopoda > Eledonidae > Eledone > Eledone cirrhosa. The sequence goes on from OZ024744.1 coordinate 117,333,092, forward strand.
TATAATATAATAAATATAATATAATATAATAAATATAATATAATATAATTAATATAATATAATATAATTAATATAATATAATATAATTAATATAATATAATATAATAAATATAATATAATATAATTAATATAATATAATATAATTAATATAATATAATATAATAAATATAATATAATATAATAAATATAATATAATATAATTGAAAGGGAAAGTCGACCTCAGCGGGATTTGGTCTCAGAATGGTTCATATAATATATATAATATAATATAATATAATATATATAATATAATATAATATAATATAATATATAATATAATATAATATAATATATAATATAATATAATATAATATATATAATATAATTGTTTCTACTTTTGGCACAAGGCCAGCAATTATCCCAGTGTATTACTAGTACTTTATTTTATCGACCCCGTAATAAATATAATATAAATAAGAAATATAATATAATAAATATAATATAATAAATATAATATAATAAATATAATATAATATAATATAATTAATATAATATAATATAATTAATATAATATAATATATTATATAATATCATATAATATCATATATAATATAATATATAATATATATTATAATATATTTTAATATATAATATATAATATAATATATTTTAATATATAATATATAATATAATATATTTTAATATATAATATATAATATAATATATTTTAATATAATATAATAAATATATAATATATAATATATAATATAATATATTTTAATATATAATATATAATATAATATATTTTAATATAATATAATAAATATAATATAATATAATATAATAAATATAATAAATATAATATAATATTATATAATAAATATAATATAATATAATAAATATAATAAATATAATATAATATAATATAATATTAATATAATGTAATATTATATAATATAATATAATATAATATAATAGTTTCTACTTTAGGCACAAGGCCAGCAATTACCCAGTGCATTACTGGTACTTTATTTTATCGACCCCGTAAGGATGAAAGGCAAAGTTAACCTCAGCGGGATTTGAATTCAGATCGTAAAGGGACGTAACTATGCTGGAAAGCATGGCGTCTGACCTTCTACCGATACTGCCAATCCACCGCCCTATAATATAATATAATTAATATAATATTACATAATATAATAAATATAATATAATATATATAAATTAATATAATATAATATAATATAATATAATAAATAATATAAATATAATATAATATAATTAATATAATATAATTGTTTCTACTTTTGGCACAAGGCCAGGAATTATCCTAGTACATTACTGGTACTTTATTTCATGGACCCCGTAAGGATGAAAGGCAAAGTTAACCTCGGCAGGATTTGAACTCAGACCATAAAGGGCCGTAATATAATATATAATATAATTAATATAATATAATATAATATAATATTACATAATATAATATAATTAATATAATATAATATTATATGATATAATATAATAAATATAATATAATATATATAATTAATATAATATTACATAATATAATATAATAAATATAATATAATATAATAAATATAATATAATATAATATAATATAATTAATATAATAAATATAATTGTTTCTACTTTTGGCACAAGGCCAACAATTACCCAGTACATTACTGGTACTTTATTTTATCGATCCCGTAAGGATGAAAGGCAAAATTTAACCTCGGCAGGATTTGAACTCAGAATGGAAAGGGCCATAAATCTATGCGTCAATTCACCGCCCTATAATATAATATAATATAATTAATATAATAAATATAATAAATATAATATAATATAATATAATATAATATAATCACTCAGATTCAAACAAATAGTTAAATATTATGATATTAACTATTATTACTGAGTTTTAACTTTTTAGATATCAGGTATTAGAGCGTGTTTATTTACAATATATATATTTATAGTTTAAATTAATTTAGCACTTGTTAAACGTATATCATAAACATATTATGTCTCAGGAAAATTGTGATATTGTCGGGGAGATGTGTGTCCGTAATGACGAAGCTACGGAGTGGGTAGACCAAGAAAAATCTGGGACGATGTGATAAAAACTGACCTTACTCACTTATACCTCTCTAAGACAATGTCACTGGATCGAGACCTTTGGCACCATGCAGTTGTACAGAAGACCTGACTACCATTGCATATAAATCTACACTCAGTAGGCACCTCTTAACCCAATGTACACCCCACCTTACACCCCCTACCCCACCACCTCTCTCCCGTTCTGTCCACTGTGTCGATGACACAACAGTCCACACTCTAAGGTGGCCATGTAGGAGACACGGTAAAAAGGCTCCCAGTCCACACTGTAAGGTGGCCATGTAATAGACATGGTAAAAAGGCTCCCAGTCCACACTGCAAATGTGGTTGGTGTTAGGAAGGGCATCCAGCCGTAGAAAACCTGCCAAAGACATTTCCGTGTGAGCGAGACATGGTCTCCCGACCATTCCCGTGTCAAATGGAACAAAACTGTCTAACGCATGCTAGTGTGGAAGATGGACATTAAACGATGAGGATGATGTGATATATATATCAGATAACATACATATATTGTGTATTTAATAATAATAATAATAATAATAATTCTGTAAAACACCCAGAAAGAGCTAACAATCCTGATGTTGACAAAACTTTAATCCATCAGTGGTTGGCATCCTCTAGACTGAAATTGGAGACTGAAGGACTGATTATATCAGCACAAGATCAGTGTCTGCCAACAAAAAATTACCAAGCCAACATAATAAAAAATGGATGCAACCCATTATGCCGTGTATGTAAAAAACAACCAGAGACCATTGATCATATAATTTCAATGTACAGTCCAATAGCTCCAACCAAATACCTAAACAGGCATGACAGAGCTGTACAATACATACATTGGATAATATGTAAGCATTTTGACCTGCCCCATCAAAAGAATTGGTGGGAGCATCAACCACCTCCCATACTTGAAAAAGATCACATCTCAATCTTGTGGAACTTTAGCATCCAAACAGACCGAAAAATAGATGCAAATAGACCTGATATAATACTGAAGGACTTTAAAAAGAGTGTATGCCTGCTAATTGATATGTCTGTTCCTATAGACAAGAATGTATCTATAAAAACATTTGAAAAATTGATAAGTATAAGGACCTGGAGATAGAAATTGGAAAAATGGGGAAATTGAGAACTAAAATAATACCAGTGGTTGTAGGCGCTCTAGGAATGATACCTAAGGGCTCTAATGATTACTTATCACAAATCCCAGGAAACCCGCGTATAGGAGAAATACAAAAGATAGTACTAATGGGAACTGCCCATATACTAAGGAAGATTCTGTCAATATGAGTACATCACAAGTCTAAACACCTAAAGATGCATGTATTTGTATGTATGTTCTTTCTTGAACATGGCGGACCTTGTTGTCTCTTGAGGTCACTGGTTGTGACTTGGTGATAACTCATATGAACATAAAGCAAGATAAATGCAACTGTAATAATAATAATAATATAAATAAATGAAAAAAAAAACAGTAGAGATACGAAAACTTCACTAAACTACTTAAGTAAATTTCTATATTCTTTTACAAAGAGACAGCACCTGTCACTTAAAAGAGGGATACTAATTTCAAAAAAGGCGACACACACAAATGTATAAAACTGTGTTTATTGATTTTATATACATGATATAATTCACAAATTACTTTATATATATATAGACAGAGAGAGTGTGTGTGTGTGGTGGGTGGGGGTGGGGGTGTTAGTTCCACAACAAATTAACAAACCATACATGAGAACATATATTTCACACGGTATTAACTCTATACCAAACTCATCATTTGGTCTCGGTGCTCCACTAACTTGGTGGATATAACTTTCTGTTTTTTCGTTACTATATATATATATATACTCCAGTAATCTGTTGAGTGCTTTATATCAGTTATAAAACTTTTAAGCTTGTTGAATCCCAACAAATTAAAAATAACTTTTGCAAATATATATATATATATATTTATATACATATATATATATATATATATATATATATATTTATATTTATACACATATATATATATATATATATATATATATATATATATATATATATATATATATATATATATATATATATATATATATATATATATTAATATATATAACAAAGGAAATGTGGTAAGGAACCAGGTGGACCATAACGCACCAAAGTACTCAATACTTAGGGTAGTAGAGTGGGTAATAGAAACGAGTAGGACCCCGACGGTTAAGCTCAAGCCGTTTCGACGGCTAATTCATCCAGAATTAGCCGTCGTAACAGCTTCAGCTCAGCCGTCGGGGTCCTACTCGTTTCTATTTATATATATATATATATTTATATATATACATATATATATATATACTCCAGTTGAGTGCTTTATATCAGTTATAAAACTTTTAAGCTTGTTGAATCCCAACAAATTAAATATAACTTTTGCATATATATATATATATTTATATATATACACATATATATATATATATATATTTATATATATACATATATATATATATATATACACACATATATATATATACACATATATATATATATCATCATCATTTTATGCCCATATATATAATGTGGATAATATCCAAAAATATCTGAATAACTTCCCATATTATTATATACTCTGATGATATCGGCCTTGTGCAAGGATGAAACGATTGTAAGTGATTAAATAAATAACAATCAAAGACTATCACTTACAATCGTTTCATCCTTGCTAAAGGCCGGAATCCTCATATATATATATATATATATATAACAAAGAGGGTGTGGTAAGATACCAGGTGGACCATAACACACCAGAGTACTCAATGTAGTAGAGTGGGTAATAGGAACAGAGTCTGGAACCCGGCGGCTGAGTTCCGGCCATTTCGACAGCTAGATCCAAACTAAAGCATGTTATCTGATGCTCTACCAATTACTACTAATCCAGTATCCTCATCATAATAATGGTTTATGTATATTTTGAACTGCTATCAGTTCCAATACCAAATGTTCCAGCCTGCTCATCACATTAATGTGCAAGTGGCTGAGTATTCCACAGATGTGTATTCGTAGCATAGCTCTCAGGGAGATTCTGCATGACAATGATTGACAAAACTAACTATTTGAATTCTTAAAAACAAATAATCTAAAGCCAGTGTCAAGCCCGGCAGCTCACCAGGCCGCTGCTTAACTCAGTTTCTGTGGCCTGATGTGACTCACACTGGATAGGATGCCAGTCCTTGTGTGGCCTGATGTGACTCACACTGGATAGGCTGCCAGCCTTGTGTGGCCTGATGTGACTCACACTGGATAAGATGCCAGTCCTTGTGTGCCTCATGTGACTCACACTGGATAGGATGCCAGTCCTTGAGCTTGGAGGCTCATCAAGCTGGTGCTTATCCTGGTTTCCGTGGTGTGAAGTGACTGGGAATACAAGACTTCTCCCTGGATAGGACACTAGTCCATTGCAGGGTTAAAGTCTGTCTCAAACCTGGAAGCTCATTAGGCCGGTTCTTATCTCAGTTTCTGTGGTGTGAAGCAACTGAGAATACACGACTCCCCTGGATAGGACACTAGTCCATTGCAGGGTTAAACCTCCATCTATTGCTGGAGCTCATTTTCAGCTGAGTATACTGGAGTAATGTGAAATGAAAAATTTGATCAAATTGAAATATAAACATATAATGCTGTAAGGGGAGGGGGGCGTAACTAGAAAGTAACTAAGTTAAATTGAATTGAATTAAGGATTGGTTGGAATTGTTTTTAAAAGAAAGTGTGCTACTTTGTCTGTCTCTGTAAAATAGACAAACCTGGGTTTTTAAGCTTATTGTACCGGCTCCTGGTAAATATAAACAGTGTTAGTATTAGGGCTTAAATTGTATTTATAATTGGCGGAGAAAATAAATAAACTTGTGTATTGAATCTATGTCATTAACCCTTTCATTACCATATTTCTAATGAAAGACACTGTCTATGTCATTAACCCTTTCATTACCATATTTCTAATGAAAGACACTGTGTATGTTTTTCCAAGAATTTGGAGGGATTTAATAATTGTTTCTACTTTTGGCACAAGGCCAGCAATTACCCAGTGTATTACTGGTATTTTATTTTATCGACCCCGTAAAGATGAAAGGCAAAGTTAACCTCGGCAGGATTTGAACCCAGACAATAAAAGGGCCCTAACTCTATGTTGCAAAGCATGGCACCAACCTTCTACCGATACTGCCCTTTAATTAATAATATAACTAACTCTGTCATTAAGCTGGTGTTTGGAACATAACTTAACAAAGGTTCTTACATAAAATAGAAGTAACACTAATCTTGTTACTGTGGTTGTTTCTCAAACAAGTGATTCTGGAGTTAGTCTCAAGTCTGATAGTAGTATTTTGTGGAGTAGAGACAGCAGGTGTGGCTGGAGTTTTCTGTAAGTAGTTCACTGCTGTTTAAAGCCTGATAGACAGAAACATGGTGGTAGGTGTAGATTTCGGATTGTGTTGGGTATTATGTTCTTGTTCAGGCAGCATTTAAGTTGATTTGGCAGCCAACTTTCGCCTGTCTCTCTGATACTTGGAACAGTTTCTTAACAGTTGCAAACTTGGCCTGCTTTGTGGGTAGGTATAAGAGACTGTTGTTTGCTTGAAGCATTGTGTGGAGTGCAGAAAATAGTGTTTTATTAGAAGGCTTCTACAATACAAACAGGAAATTAATTGTTAAAAATGTAATGATAACAAAGAGGTAGGGGCGTTACTTTGCAGTTGTTTATAGCTTCTTCCTTATATTTTGGAAATGGTTACATACAACCAACATGATTTCACAGAGGAAATATAAATATAAATATATTTTTATATTAAAAAAAAAGAGAGTCCCGCGTGACTAAAGACATACATAGAAATAAAAATATGGTGAAGACAGGAAAATGGAGGAATACAGACAGCAGTCCCATCTCATCAGTGCTCTAAGGTTGATACAACTGGCTCTAGTGTACAATGGAAAGTAACAAATGGGCAAAGGACAAGATAGTTTTAACAACTATTAAGTGTGTGTGTGTGTATATATATATATATGAATAAAAAAAATGGCGAGCTGTGTGGTTGCAATTAAGTATAATGAAAAATATAAGTTACAGACAAAAGAGAGGAATATCCATCGTCAGTTGTCTGCTAAGAATCATAGGTGTTTCTTCGCGTTAGAGACAAGATACCTTGCCCTAGGGTGAACAATAACTTAAATAAGTTATTGGGATAAAAAGGGGGGGGGGGAGAAAAACATGTAAACAGACACGAAGGGTGAAGCAACGTAAAGAGAGGAAAAATAGGAAAAATATCAAGTCAACAACTCATTTCGAACGTAAGAACTGGCGAGTTTGACGAGAGAGAAGAAGACACGTCTTCGCTGTGTAGCAGTGTTAGTGAGAGAAGAAGCTGCTGACAGTGGCGGACGAGGGAGGAAGTGAGCTATATATATATATATATATAAATGTAATCTGAGTTTTTCGAATATTAATAATAATATTCGATTTGTTTGCAATTATGCAAACAGCCTCTTTAAAGCCATGTCAGTAGAATGAGCTCCTCATACTTGCTCTTGTGTTGGCATGTAAACAGAACTGCAGACACTAATGTTTCTTGGTATTACCCTTCATCAGTACAGTTTACTGTTCACCTGCCAATGAATTTTCCCTCTTACTACTATTTCACGACAATATAGTGTAGTAAGGAAGGCAATCAAAAATATGGAGACAGTCAAGGCAGTTGGGCCTTCGGAGATAGTTGCTGAAATGGTTGGACATACTAAGGTCACCTGGATAGTAAACTAAGTAATACAGAATGGGGTCATACCAAACGATTGGCGTAGCAGCATCATCAACTGTTACAAGGGCAAAGGAGACGCCCTGGATAGAGCAAACTATAGAGGCCTTAAGTTAGTTGACCAAATCATGAAAGTCACAGAAAGAGTTATTACTCAACTGATTAGAGACCAAATTGATCTAGATGAAATGCAGTTTGGGTTTGTGCCAGGTAAAAGTACCACAGATGCTCTTTTCCTTGTACCAAAATTATAGGAGAAGTCCCTAGCTAACAGTAAACGCTTCTACTTAGATTTTGTTGACTTGGAGAAAGCCTTTGACAGAGTCCCCCGCTCCATTATCTGGTGGGCCCTTTGAAAACTAGGAGTGGGAAAATGGCTTGTGATAGCTATACAAGCCATGTATAAAGAAACAGTCAGCAAGGTTAGAATTAACGAGAATATATTGATGAATTTAGCATAATAGTAGGGGTTCACCAGGGCTCCGTTCTTAGCCCCCTCCTGTTTATTATTGTTCTACAGGCTATAACAGAGGAGTTTAAGACCAGCTGCCCATGGGAACTTCTATATGCAGATGATCTAACTCTCATAGCTGAATCTATGGCTGAACTAGAGAGGAAGTTCCAAACATGGAAGCATGGTCTAGAATCAAAAGGCCTTAAAGTTAACTTGTCTAAGACTAAAGTTCTAGTATATAAAAATGAGAATAGGGCACAGGTCCCTCTGGGAAATTGTCATGCTCAGTGTGTAGGAAAGGAGTAGGCAGAAACTCCATTCTATGTCCCAAATGCAAACTATGGGTACATAAAAAATGTAGTGGGATCAGAGGAAAGCTATCTAAGAATGTAGATTTTATATGTGGCCAATGCTCAGGTGCAGTAAGTAGCAGCAAGTGCCCACAGGATACTAGCTCCTTCTACTGCCCAGATGGTTCTATAGAAATAGTAGACACCTTCCGTTACCTGGGTGACAAAATCAGCAGTGGAGGAGGGTGCTCTGAAAGTACAGTAGCCAGACTTAGAACGGAATGGAAAAAGTTCAGAGAGCTAATACGACTGTTGGCCACAAGGAGTTTTTCTCTAAAAATGAAAGGCAGACTGTATGATGCATGTATACGAACAGCAATGCTATATGGTAGTGAGTCCTGGGCGTTGTGTGCTGAAGACTTGCGTAGATTAGAAAGAAATGTAGCTTGCAGGCTCCGATGGATTTGTAATAGTAATGTGCGCGAACAGCAAAGCATAAACGAACTAAGAGGGAGACTAAGCATAAGAGGTATCAAATGTTGTGTTCTGGAGAGGAGATTGTATTGGTATGACCATGTATGAAGGACGACAGCTGTATAAAAAAGTGCAGGGCAATGAAAATTGATGGAAGCTGCGGAGTGGGTAGACCAAGAAAAATCTGGGAAGAAGTGATAAAAACTGACTTTGCTCACCTACACCTCTCTAAGACAATGACACTGGATCGAGACCTTTGGTGCCATGCAGTTGTACAGAATACCCACCTTCCCTTGCATACAATGACACAACAGTCCACACTGTAAGGTGGTCATGTAAGAGACACAGTAAAAAGGCTCCCAGTCCACACTGTAAATGTGGTTGGTGTTAGGAAAGGCATCCAGCTGTAAAAAGCCTGCCAGAGACACTTCTGTGAGAGCGGGACATGGTCTCACGACCATTCCCGCATCAAATAGAACAAAACTGTCTAACACTTGCTAGCGTGGAAGATGGACGTTAAACGATGATGATGATGGGGATGATGATGATATATATATATAACTATTAGGTGTATATATATATAACTATTGGGTGTATATATATATATAACTATTGGGTGTATATATATATATATTGTTGTGAAACTAGTAAGAGGGAAACATTTCATTCAGCTCTATGTTTTTACATCACTTGACAATGAATTTTGCCCCTAGGATGATATATGTATAGGATTCCTTTATTTCATGGGATTTTACTGTGATCTTCCCTCTCATCAATTTTGAGCCGTATTTATTTATTTATATGTATATATATATATTTGGGGAGAATCATATTGTTATAATATTGCCAGAAATAATAACAACACACTCACTGTTTGGTTTGGGTTGGTTTTCGCTTCTGTATCTTTTATATCTCCATAGTTAATTTATTTGGCAATCAATGGTTAACATTGATTGACCAATGGTTAAAAATAATACAGATATAAATATATATATATATATATATATATATATATATATATATCATCATCATCATCATCATCATTTTACGTCCGCTTTTCCCTGCTTGCAAGGGTGGGACGGGTCTTATTCAGCACAGCATCTCTCCACTCATCACGGTCCCTCGTCATCTCCACCGTGAGCTTCAATGATCTGAGGTCTGTTCTCACCACCTCCGCCCATGTTTTTCGTGGTCTACCTCTACCACGTCTTCCTTCAACTGGCATTTCCTGGCACTTCTTCACCCATCGGTCATCCTCCATGCGCATCACATGTCCATACCACCTCAGTCTCCTCTCCCGTACACTACATTCTATCCCTCTCAGACACAGTTTCTCTTTCAACACATTTATGCTGGGTCGTTCACGTACATTTACACTGCACATCCAACGGAGCATGCTTGCCTCATTTCTCTCCAGCCGTCGCATATCCTCTGCGGTTGCTGCCCATGTCTCACTACCATGGGCATATATGTATATAAATAAGTAAATATATATATATGTTTGATGTGTATAGTTTGATGTATGTGTATTCATGTATTAAAGTGTTTATATATATGTATGTATATATATATATATATATATATATATATATATATACACACACATAGACAGGAGTATGTATGTATATATGTGTGTGCCTATACGTGTGTATATGAAGATAAGTTGAGTATGAAAATGTATACACATGAATGCGTATGTATGTACATATATATATGTATATATATGTATATATATATATGTGCAGGTATATATATGTATGTATGTGCATGTAAGTATGTGTATGTGAGTGTATGTATTTTGTAGAGGTGTGCATATATGTTTATGTGTGAATGTGTGGGTGAAAAGATACGTACACTTGAAAGAAAAATTTAAGTCTGAATGTTAATTAAGTGCAAACACAAAACCAACCATGCATATCTTTACTATCTCTAATCCTTCTATAGATTTAGAAAAATAACCAACGCCAAATAATGTATTCTATAAAAATGTCAAAACAACAGATGGAATCTAATTACTCACTGCTATCAAAAAAATCTCTATCCACTCCCTTAACTATTCTTCTAAAAACTTCACCCCTCCCTCTTAATATTCTCTATAAAAACCAAACAGGTTCTCAATAAAATTATTCTGATGAAATGACAGTTGATAATAACATTGAAATATTGAGTGTCTGCATAATTAATACTTTGTAGATAGCAGCTGTTTTCAGGTTATGTAACTGTTATTGAAACACGTGTCAATAAATTCCTTTTAACTGAACTGTATCCATTTAAATCCTTCTATATATATATAGTCTATAATATATATATATCAGGATGGATTCAGTTTGAACAGAGTACTTGATACTTGGGGTAGTAGAGTATGGTTATATTATAGAGACTCTTTATATCTCTCTCTCTCTCTCTCTCTCTCTCTCTCTCTCTCTCTCTCTCTCGCTCTCTCTCTCTCTATATATATATACATATATATATAAATCCAAACCCATGCAAGCGTGGAACACGGACGTTAAACGTTGATGATGATGATGATGATGATGATAAACAAAATTTACAGTTACAATAATTGATGTTGTTTAACCCTGGGTCAGTCCTTATTAACCTGACATGATTAAAGAAAGGGGATTCTAACCATGATTATAATATTTCTTTTGTGCATCTTGGACTACATTATCCAATATGCCTGTCCTTTCTTATTTTTTGGAAATGGTAGACTTTGTGATCTGATTGTTTGATATTTCTAGTGTATCAAGGAATCTTATAAGAGTTTCTCATTGCTGATTGTCAGAATTGTTAGAGTTCAACAAGATGTCTCGTTGTATTCTGGCATCTTACATCTCGAGTTCAATGTCAACTTGACCTTTCATACTTCTGAGGATTCAATAAAATAAAGTACCAGCTACATACTGGGGTTGATATAATTGGCTTGACCCTCTCCCAGAATTGCTGGATTTCAACTTTAAATTAGAAATCATTATTAATTATTTAATAGGATTCTATAATTAAAATTAATATATGAAAACTGAATTCAGCATTCATGCCAACCCTTACCTATTGTCACAAATCTTGGGTAATGACCAAAAGAATACAATCATGAATACAAGAGGCCAACATGGGGATCCTCTGAAGGGTCTTTGGAGTAACATTACTCGATAGAGTGCATAACTCGGAGATTATAGCATCATTCTAGGTAGAGCCGCTACTTCTCTGAATTGAGAGTTCACAGCTCTGATACTTCAGACATGTGGTTAGAATGTCTCAGGAAAGAATCACTGAATTGATAGATCACAGCTCTGATACTACAGACATGTGGTTAGAATGTCTCAAGAAAGAATCACTGAATTGATAGATCACAGCTCTGATACTACAGACATGTGGTTAGAATGTCTCAGGAAAGAATCACTGAATTGATAGATCATAGCTCTGATACTACAGACATGTGGTTAGAATGTCTCAGGAAAGAATCTCGACAGATTTTATAGGCAAAAACCAACTGGCAGGAGATCTGGATCAGTTTGAGATGGTTGCTTCTGACAGGACCTTCTGGGGGGAGTGTTTGAGGCCCCCCCCCCCTCTCAGGACTAAGTGGGCGATGAAGAAGCAGAAGAGAAAAAGAAGACATGATTACTCCAAGAGAAATAATCATTATTAATAATTTAATAGGATTCTATAATTAATACATGATTATTTCAAGAGAAAAGTGGAAGAGAAAAATGAGCTGTCAAAAGATAAACTCTAAATCTGGATGAAATATATTATTTAAAGAACTTCTGAAGACACCCTGCTAGCACTTATAATAGAGGAAGTTCTGTGATTCATATGCCAAGATTGTTTTTATAGCAAAGCAGCTGGCTATAGAGTAAGTTTAGCAAAGGTAACCTGCTAGAAATGGTGGGCAACCATCCAAGATATGCTTCATGGCAGGTATAACATTGAACTAGATAATTCTGGTAATAAGATGGATAACTGTGTGTATATGTGTGTGTAATGGAAGGAGGAGAGTTGTGCCCATGACCTTCACAGGGCCTCCAACACCAGCAACATGAAGGAGTTGATGAATGTGTTTAATGTTCTTCTCTCGAACAGTGCCAAGTCTACATTGATGGCTGCAGGAGAAACGTGCAGGGTTAGGGTGGGATTTTCAGAGGGGTTGGAATTCTGGGAAGGAAGGCCTCCTTCTCTCTCTCTCTATATATATATATGTGTGTGTGTGTTTATATATATATATATATATATATATATAAGTATTGAAATTTCCGTTGAAAACAGAAAAGGTCATAGCAGTGAAGAGTGCTCTATGTAAGTATCAGAGGAAAATTTAATGTATAAAAATCAATACAATATAATTACCTCATTACCAGAGGTTTCCCGAATGAGGCGAATACGAAAGAAACGTCTTCATTCGTTCATCAGACGAGGAAATATAAAACATGGGTAAATACTTAGAAAGTCTCATCAAGAAAAGCAAAAAAAAACAAAAAAAAACTTATAGAAAAATGAATTAGAATATGAAATATATAATAATCTTTCAAGAAATATAGTTAGGTGTGTGTATATGTATGTATATACGCTCACAGATGTGCATATATGTGTATGCACATATGTATACGTATAGTGAAAAAGTGTGCGTAAATATAAAATTTAGGGCAAATGTATCTGTATGTCTGTAATCTACAGACAGAATAGATACATCATAAGAATAAGAAGGCACGGGCATAAACACACCGAGACACACGTACACTTAGATGCGGAAGTAAAAGAGGTAAGGGAGTGTAATAATTAAAGGAAAGTATCAATCTCGATATATTTATAAAAATGGAACAATAATTTAGAAAGAAAAAATTAAAGAAAACAAACAAGGTACATACATATACACACACGTATATCTCACAAAAGAAACGCAAAAATACACATGCTTATATACACACGCACACTTACACATCCATACGTTCGATACGTACACACACACACACACACACACATACTAACACTCACGCATATTGACCTGTTTGCATGCACACGCATAAAAATGAGTAAGTAAAAAAAGGGGGAGAAGAAAAAAGGAACAAAACATAAAACCTAGATGTAAAAAACACGGATATAAAGACACATACACATACGCATACATATATATATATATATATATATATATATATATATATATATATATATATATATATATATATATATATATATATATATATATATATATACACGCACGCGCGCGCACATACGTAGTCGCTCATGTACATATAAAGAAAGTATACACACATTAAGGCGTTCAGCCACATTGATACAGGGTGTAAAAAACTTGTGGATAAGTAAGTACAATTATAAAATTGTAAGATTGGCTGCGCAAAAATAAAAAATAAAAATAAAGATAAAAAATATATAGAAAACGCAAATGACATTTATAATCAGTTAGTGAAGGAAATAGGGAAGTAAAAAATGGAAAGTGAAGATATTAGGTAAGTGAATCGGAGAATGAAGGGGGGGGGGGTATTGGTGGATGTGAAGTAAAAATAAAAATAAAAATAAAAATAAAAAAAATAAAAAAAATAATAAAATAATAATATATAAATAAAAGTAAAAATAAAAATAAATGAAATTAATGATAAGGATAAAAATGAAAGTAAATCAGAAAGGGTAATTATAAAGAGAATAATAAGAGTTTATGGAGGATAAGTATCCGAAAGTGTGTTAAGTTTATATGAGCTGGAAAGCAGGTGTGATTTCATGTGTGGGCAACTGGTGAAAATTTCCGTCTTTGTGTTCAGGCAGGTCTTTGGTGATTTTAGATTTTGCAATATCCAATATTTTTCATTTATGCAGAGCGTGCATTTTCTTGTTCCTCTACCATATTCTTTAGATTGGTTCAAAATTGACCAATCTAATTTATATTGGATGCCTTGGTATTTCTGATTTACTTTCATTTTTATCCTTATCATTAATTTCATTTATTTTTATTTTTACTTTTATTTAGATATTATTATTTTATTATTTTTTTATTTTTTTATTTTTACTTCACATCCACCAATAAACCCCCCCCCCCCCTTCATTCTCCGATTCACTTACCTAATATCTTCACTTTCCATTTTTTACTTCCCTATTTCCTTCACTAACTGATTATAAATGTCATTTGCGTTTTCCACCCCAGATATATTTTTTATCTTTATTTTTATTTTTATTTTTGCGCAGCCAATCTTACAATTTTATAATTTTATATTTGTACTTACTTATCCACAAGTTTTTTACACCCTGTATCAATGTGGCTGAACGCCTTAATGTGTGTATACTTTCTATATATGTACATGAGCGACTACGTATGTGCGCGCGCGTGCGTGTATATATATATATATATATGTATGCGTATGTGTATGTGTCTTTATATCCGTGTTTTTTACATCTAGGTTTTATGTTTTGTTCCTTTTTTCTTCTCCCCCTTTCTTTACTTACTCATTTTTATGTGTGTGCATGCAAAGAGGTCAATATGCGTGAGTGTAAGTATGTGTGTGTGTGTGTACGTATCGAACGTGTAAGTGTGCGTGTGTATATAAGCATGTATATTTTTGCGTTTCTTTTGTGAGATATACGTGTGTGTGTATGTATGTACCTTGTTTGTTTTCTTTAATTTTTTCTTTCTAAATTATTGTTCCATTTTTATAAATATATCGAGATTGATACTTTCCTTTAATTATTACACTCCCTTACCCCTTTTACTTCCGCATCTAAGTGTACGTGTGTGTAGGTGTGTTTATGCGCGTGCCTTCATATTCTTATGATGTATCTATTCTGTCTGTAGATTACAGATACACAGATACATTTGCCCTAAATTATATATTTACGCACACTTTTTCACTATACGTATACATATGTGCATACACATAGATGCACATCTGTGAACGTATATACATACATATACACACACCTAACTATATTTCTTGAAAGGTTATTATATATTTCATATTCTAATTCATTTGTCTATAATTTTTTTTTTTTTTTTTGCTTCTCTTGATGAGACTTTCCATATATATATATATATATATATATATATATATATATATATAGAGAGAGAGAGAGAGAGAGAGGCACATGGCTTAGTGGTTAGAGCATTGGCCTTGCAATCGAAAGGTTGTTAGTTCAATTCTCAGACCGGCTGATGTGTTGTTTCCTTGAGCAAGACACTTTATTTCACATTGCTCCAGTTTACTCAGCTGTAAAGTGGTTGGTCGTGGAGGTGCCACGGCAAAAAAGCACCCAGCCCACACTGTAAAGTGGAGGTCTAGGTGCCACGGCAAAAAAGCACCCAGCACTCACTGTAAATGAGGTTGGTGTTAGGAAGGGCATCCAGCTGTAGAAATCAAGCCATAATCAGTTCCCATCCCACCCTTGCAAGCAGGGAAAAGCGTAAAATGAAATGATGATATATATATATATGTATATATATATATATATTGGTAAACGGAATAGAAAATGCTGACAAATTGTTCACAGTGAAAAATAGTTTAATTAGGAATAAATGAGAATTAGTAATAGTATTGGTTAGTATTCAGTTTCTAATGCTTTTCAAAAATTCCGTGATGTTTGCTCTGATCTGATTAGTTTTGAGAATTCTACCTGTTTTTATGTTAAAAAAGTGGCTCCAGCACTATTAAAATTGGTTTTTGCGCCAATTCGTGTTGCAAAAATTCTTGTGGTCAAAACAATTTTGATTGGTCGGTAGAGGTCATGTGAATGTAAAAAATTGATTTTGCGCCAAGACTGAGAAATGACTCTTTCACAACAAATATGTGTGTGTGTGTGTGTGTAGTAGTAAAGTGTTCGTTGATGTGATAACACTTCTCCCTAAGACGAACCCACAACATACACACGTCAACATACATACCTACATCAGTACACATCTCTACCCACATATAAACACAATGACATACGTAAACACACATGTTCTGTGTATATATATAGTGAATATCATTTCACACCTTTTATTGTTAAGGTTTTTGATGTTCTATTGAGAGAATCGATTTTACTGAAAATATCGAATAATGTACACCATTTTACCAGGGAAAAAAATACTGGTCCACCCACACACACACACACACATACACACGCGTACATTAACATACAAAGAGACTTATACACACACACTTGTCTTAATAGGCATTTGAACTGTCAACAGGCTGCGGTTCGCACACACATCCCTGCTGACCATTGTCACAGCAACGAACACTTTACTACTACACACACATATACACACACACACACATATTTGTTGTGAAAGAGTCATTTCTCAGTCTTGGCGCAAAATCAATTTTTTACATTCACATGACCTCTACCGACCAATCAAAATTGTTTTGACCACAAGAATTTTTGTAACACGAATTGGCGCAAAAACCAATTTTAATAGTGCTGGAGCCACTCTTTTAACATAAAAACAGGTAGAATTCCCAAAACTAATCAGATCAGAGCAAACAGCACGGACACTCTATCTCAAAATTATTTTTGAAAAGCATTAGAAATGCGCAACCGGTAAAAACTTAAAACCAAAACTGAATACTAACCAATACTATTACTAATTCTCACTTATTCCTAATTAAACTATTTTTCACTGTGAACAATTTGTCAGCATTTTCTATTCCGTTTACCAATATATCATAACTTGTGTGTTACACCTCTATTCTTTTATATATATATATATATATACATATATACAAAATTTAACATAGAAATGGCTTCTACTGGACTAGAACTGTTTCATTTGAAGGAAATCATCAGCTTTCCTAGTGATTTCCTTTGAATGAAACAGTTCTAGTCCAGTAGAAGCCATTTCTATATTAAATTTTGTATATACTCTACTAATGTATTGAGTACCTTACTAACCTGGTTACTCCTGATTGAACCTGGAACTCACGTATATATGTGTGTGTGTGTGTGTGTGTGTGTGTGTGTGTGTGTGCAGAGTACCCACAGATAAAAGGTCAAGGAAAACAATGCTTAATCTATTGCAAGAGAGCTTATTTAGTTTATATTAAGTTTCATACATTTAACATGTATGTGAGACCTTAGGTTTCAGAATCCAGTTATGGCCACCACTGTATAGTGGAGGAGTTGTTCTTAAACCGACTTCTCTCAGTTTTAGAGATCAGTAGCCACCACTTCAGCACTGAATTCTCTGGGAGATCAGTACCCCACTTCAGTACTGACTTGGTCTATGTAGACCTGTCTAACCCTTGCTGGGAATATAGGTGATATGACAGATCCCTGGTTTGTCTGGGAGATCAGTACCCCACTTCAGTACTGACTTGGTCTATGTAGACCTGTCTAACCCCTGCTGGGAATATAGGTGATATGACAGATCCCTGATCTGTCTGGGAGATCAGTACCCCACTTCAGTACTGACTTGGTCTATGTAGACCTGTCTAACCCTTGCTGGGAATATAGGTGATATGACAGATCCCTGATCTGTCTGGGAGATCAGTACCCCACTTCAGTACTGACTTGGTCTATGTAGACCTGTCTAACCCCTGCTGGGAATATAGGTGATATGACAGATCCCTGGTTTGTCTGGGAGATCAGTACCCCACTTCAGTACTGACTTGGTCTATGTAGACCTGTCTAACCCTTGCTGGGAATATAGGTGATATGACAGATCCCTGATCTGTCTGGGAGATCAGTACCCCACTTCAGTACTGACTTGGTCTATGTAGACCTGTCTAACCCCTGCTGGGAATATAGGTGATATGACAGATCCCTGATCTGTCTGGGAGATCAGTACCCCACTTCAGTACTGACTTGGTCTATGTAGACCTGTCTAACCCCTGCTGGGAATATAGGTGATATGACAGATCCCTGGTTTGTCTGGGAGATCAGTATCCCACTTCAGTACTGACTTGGTCTATGTAGACCTGTCTAACCCTTCCTAGCAGGGAAACTGGGTGCTAAAATGATGATGATTCACTGATCAGTGGCTTGCTTGCTCAACCCTGATCAAGATTTTTTCCGAAGTACATGTTCGAGGGAGCACTGAAAAGTTGCTGGCATTAAAGTATCATGAAAGGTAGAGCTGTTAACTTTACAGGGGAGGTAGGGCTGTTACCTTTACAGGGAAAGTAGGGCTGTTGCAATAAGTGTGTGAATCTGAGAGGGAATATGTTGAATAAAATCATAACTGATCCTCCTGTATTTTCTTTTAACCAAGCCAGGAGCTTTTCAGCACCTCCGCATGCTGTTGTGTGTATATAAATATATATATAGATAGATGTAGATACATATATCTATATATGTGTGTCTGTGTGTGTATATATGTGTGCACATATGTGTGTGTGTGTGTATATATATATATATATATATATATATATATATATATATATATTATATATATATATATATATAGAGAGAGAGAGAGAGAGATTTTACATATATACACAAGAATGTGGTTTTATCTAGGGATTCCAAACTTTTGAGTCTTTCAGAAAGAAATTTAGTCAATTTTACATCAAATAAAGTTAACAAATGTCTAGAGATGTTTTACATTTTTCATGCTTGGCGTTATCACCACCATCATCATCATCACCATCATCATCACCATCATCATCACCATCATCATCATCATCATCTATAATTCCCATCAACATTATTATTTTCCAAATCTATTACCATTACATTCCTTTAAGAGTGGGTATATATATATATATATATATATATTTAATATAGAATGACTTCTACAGGACTAGAACTGTTTCATTCGGGAGAAATCATCAGCATGATTTCTCCCGAATGAAACAGTTCGAGTCCTGTAGAAGCCTTTCTATATTAAATATTTATACTCTGTTTTGTATTGTGTACCTTACTTACTGTGGTTACCCCCCGATTGAACCCAGGATAAACTTATAAATATAAATATATATATATATATATATATAAAGAGTTAGGACTCCGATGGCTGAACTCCAGCCATTTCGAAAGCTAGATCTGAACGAAGCCAGCAGTATTAGAATGACAGCATTTTACCACACCTTCTGTTAACAAAGAAGGGTTTCTGCTTGCGTACGAAAGGCTGGTTATATGATGCCTCTGTGAGATGCGCGATACTGCATGGTAGTGAGACATGGGCAGCAACTACAGAGGATATGTGATGGCTGGAGAGAAATGAAGCAAGTATGCTCCGTTGGATGTGCAATGTCAATGTGCGTGAATGACCAAGCATAGATGAGTTGAGAGAGAAACTGGGTATAATAGGGATAAGTTGTGGTGTGGGAGAGAAGACTGCGATAGTATGGACATGTGATGTACATGGAGGATGTCTGCTGGGTAAAGAAGTGCCAACAAATCCCAGTACAAGGAAGACGCAGTAGAGGAAGACCACGAAAAACATGGGCGGAGGTGGTGAGAGCTGACCTCAGATCGCTGAAGCTCACAGAGGAGATGACTAAGGACTGTGACAAGTGGAGAGATGCTGTGCTGAATAGGACCTGTCCCACCCTTGCAATCAAGGAAAAGCGGGTGTAAAATGACCTTGATGATGTGGCCATGTAGGCAACACGGTAAAAACCTCCCAGTCCACACTGTAAATGTGGTTGGTGTTAGGAAGGGCATCCAGCTGTAGAAAACCCGCCAGACAGTCCTATGCAAGCAAGACAACCACTCTTGCCTCAAGTGGGAAAACCCCCGTCCAAACCCATGCAAGCGTGGAACAGGGACGTTAAACGTTGATGATGATGATGATGATGATGATGATATATATATGTAAAAGTTCTATTTAAATTGTTGGGATACAACAAGCAAATATTTTTATAACTGATATAAAGCACTCAACAAATAATTGGAGTAAACATACGATATTAACAAATGGAAACTATATTTATAACTTACCTAATAGTATAATTAAAGATATAACTCCACTATCCAGGAGCTTCCAACAGTAATGGTTGCATTCTTTAAGGGTATGTCAATATTTATTTATAAAACTGCTCTATATTATATTTTATCTGATGAAAGCACACCATAATTTAACTTGGTGTCTTTGAAATATGTATAATGAAATAAATATGGTTTTATAAATATAGTTTCCATTTGTTAATATTGTATATATATATATATATATATACTAGGAAAAAGTATGACCCCGGCGGCAGAGCTCAAGCCGTTTCGACGGCTATTTCTGGAATAGCCGTCGAAACGGCTTGAGCTCTGCCTCTGGGGTGATACTTTTTCCATTACCCACTCTACTACACTAAGTATTGAGTACTTTGGTACGTTATGGTCCATCTGGTTCCTTACCACACTTCCTTCACTATATATATATATATAGAGAGGAGAAATCGTAGAGATGCTAGAGCGAAAGGAAATTGATGTATGCTGTGTGCAAGAGACTAGATGGAGAGGAGAGTCTGCTAGAGTCCTTGTAGGAAAAAGTCGGTGCTACAAATTTTTCTGGGTGGGAAATGACGATGGGATGGGTGGTGTAGGTATTCTACTAGCTGACAAGTGGGTGGATAAAGTAATGTCAGTGTACAGGGTAAACGCAAGAATCATTAAACTCAGACTAGTCGTGAATAAAACAATTACCACAATAATAATAGCTTACGCACCCCAATCGGGGTTGCCAGACGAACTTAAGGATAGGTTTTACGAATCCCTAATGCACACTACTGCTCTAACAAACGACAATGACTTCCTAATCATTGCAGGAGATTTTAACGGACATGTAGGTAAACACTTCATTAGAGTCCATGGAGGCCATGGGGTTGGCACAAGAAATGAAGAAGGATTCAGACTTCTAGAATTCTGCGACACCAATGACATGTCGATATGTAACACAAACTTCAAAAAACCCGACAACCACCTGATCACCTATAGATCAGGGGAGCATTCTAGTCAGATAGATTTTATCCTCATCACAGGATGTGACAGATGGACGGTCGCAAACACAAAAGCCTTACCTAGTGAGGAATGTACCTCCCAACATAGCTTAGTTGTCAGTGACCTCTTGGTCAGAACTAGACGAACCTGGAGAAGAAAGATCTGGAAGCTGAAAGACCCCTCAGCCAGTAACAGATTTAAAGATATTTTACTCAATGCCTACAACAGTAAAGAAGAACAGATAGAGACATTCAATGTAGAAGAGCACTGGGAGTTCCTAAAAAATAACTTACTAGCGGTGATGGATGGGATCTGTGGCTGGAGTAAGACCACAAGCAGGAGGAGAGTGACTTGGTGGTGGAACAATAAGGTAGATGAGGCAGTTAAGGCCAAGAGACAGGCATGGAAAGAATGGAAGAACGGGGGAAGCAGGGTACATTACATAGAGACCAAGAGAGAAGCTAGGCGACAAGTATACTTAGCTAGGAGGGAAGCAGAGGATAGAAAATTCAAGCATGTTTTGCAACGTGGGGATCAGAAACAGGAGGTGTTCAAGATTGTAAGGCAGTGTGTCAGAGAGAATTGTGATGTCATTGGAGAGAAGTGTATCCGGAATGATAAAGGTGAGCTTGCTCTCACAAGTGCTAAGAAGAAAGATGCATGGAAGAGCCATTACGATAGATTACTAAATGAGGAGAATGCATGGGAAGAAGAGACCCTACCCCAAGTAGACCCTATAGAGGGGCCAGCAGTACAAGTCAGCAGCAGCGTAGTAAGTAAGGCAATCAAAGATATGAAGATGGGGAAGGCAACCGGTCCATCAAGTATAGCTGCCGAGATGCTGAAGGCATCTGGGTCTGTAGGTCACACTATAACCACACGTATTGTTAACCAGATAATACTAGAAGGTGTCATACCAAAAGATTGGTGCAGTAGCATCATTGTCAACTGCTACAAAGGTAAAGCTTATGCACTAGATAGAGGAAACTATAGAGGTATAAAGCTGATGGACCAGGTCATGAAAGTAACAGAAAGGGTTATAGCACATTTGATTAGGGACCGGGTGAAACTAGATGAGATGCAATTTGGGTTTGTACCAGAAAGAGGCACTTGTGAGGCAGTTACAGGAAAAGTACCTAGCTAAAAGTAAGCCACTTTACCTGGCATTCGTCAATCTCGAGAAAGCCTTTGACAGAGTTCCACGTGTTATAATCTGGTGGGCTCTTAGAAAACTAGGAGTAGATGAATGGCTTGTGAAAGCTGTACAAGCCATGTATAGGGGAGCAGTCAGCAAAGTTAGGATTAGCAATGAGTATAGCGAGGAATTTAGCATACAGGTTGGTGTCCACCAGGGCTCTGTTCTTAGCCCTCTCCTGTTCATCATAGTCCTGCAGGCAATAACGGAGGAGTTTAAGACCGGATGCCCATGGGAACTCCTGTATGCAGATGACCTCGCACTTATAGCTGAATCTATGGTAGAACTAGAGAAGAAATTCCAAACTTGGAAGCAGGGACTAGAAAGAAAGGGTCTCAAAGTCAACCTGACAAAGACTAAGGTCCTTGTAAGTAGAAGAGAAAACAGAACCCAGATCCCCTCAGGGAAATGGCCTTGCTCAGTATGTAGGAAAGGTGTAGGTATGAACTCCATTCTCTGCCCCAAATGCAAACAATGGGTACACAAGCGATGTAGCGGGATCTCAGGAAGCTTAATTAAGAATGTAGGCTTCACATGTAGCAGCTCTGCTGGGGCAGCAAACAGCCACAGGAAACAAGTACCACCAATCTCTGGGAGGGCTCTGTAGAAACAGTAGACAGCTTCTGCTACCTAGGTGACCGAATTAGCAGCGGAGGTGAGTGTTCAGAAAGTACAATAACTAGGGTAATAATGGGATGGAAGAAGTTCAGGGAACTACTGCCACTGCTAGCTGCAAAAGGCTTTTCCCTCAAAATGAAAGGCAGACTGTATGATGCGTGTATATGAACAGCAATGTTACATGGTAGTGAGACCTGGACGCTGAAGGTGGAAGACTTATGTAGATTAGAAAGAAACAAAGCCTGCATGCTCCGATGGATGTGTAACAGTAATATACGCGAACGGCAAAGCATAAATGAATTCAGAGAGAGACTGAGCATAAGAGGAATCAAATGCTGTGTGCAGGAGAGGAGGTTACGTTGGTATGGACATGTGATGCGTATGAAGGATGACAGCTGCATAAAAAGGTGCAGAGCACTAGAAGTCAATGGAAACCGCGGAGTGGGGAGACCCAAGAAGACCTGGGATGAGGTGATAAAAGCCGACCTTACACAATTACACCTCTCAAAGGTGATGACACATGACCGTGACCTCTGGCGTCATGCAGTAATACAGAGTACCCGACCTCCCATGGGTACAAGCTGAAGCATATAGACAATATGCCCCCACACCCTCCCACTGCAAAGTGGTCATGGAGGTGCCACGGCAAAAAAGCACCCAGCACTCACTCTAAATGAGGTTGGTGTTAGGAAGGGCATACAGCTGTAGAAATCAAGCCAGAATCAGTTCCTGTATGAGCAAGGCATGGTCAGCTGGCCAGACACTGCCCACAACAGGACAACCCGTCTAACCCATGCTAGCATGGAAGAACAGGCGTAAAACGGTGATGATGATGATATATACACACACACATACATACAAGTGTGTATATGTGTGTCTATATATATTAGGGTTGCCCTGATTAAAACATTTTAATTATCAGCGATTATCTTTTTAATTATTATTGATAGACATGATTGGTGTTAGGAAGGGCATCCAGCTGTAGAAAACTAACCAGAAACAGTTCTATATGAGTAAAACATGGTCACCTGACCTGACTTGTCTCATAACATGACAACCTGTCTAACTCATGCAAACATGGAAGGTAGACATTAAACGACGATTATATATATATATCGAACCACAACTATTATAAACACCATGCATATTTCAGGTACTTAGTGCCTGTTGGAATATCCATACCCTTTTATAATTATTCTCCTATATGTAGAGAACAAAACGTTGTATTGCGCTGCTATTTTTAGCAGCATGATCAACAAGTTTATAATATCCCGCTTTTACTTATGGCCTATTTTTGTGTGTGGGTCACTTTAATGGTCTGACCCCATGCAACGGGAAGGAAGAGATATATTATCTTACTATGAGGCTTTATACACTTATAGTACGGAAATAGCTGTCTGAAGATCTAATTCTTTCCATTGGAAAAACTCTGAATTTCCAATCTTATAATTAGTGAAACCGTCGGTAATGGCAATAGAACAGGTGAATGTTTAAATCGTTTTTTAATTTATTTAAGAGATTGTTTGATGATTACTTGTTCCGCTCATTTATATATATATATATATATATATATATATATCATCATCACCGTTTAATGTCTACCTTCCATGCTAGCATGGGTTAGACAGGTTGTCCCATTTGAGGCAGGTTGGATCAGATGACTATATCTTGCTTGTATAAAAATGTTTCTGGTTAGATTTCTATAGTTGGATGCCCTTCCTAACACCAATCGCATTTACAGTGTGGACTGGGTGTGTTTTGTCATATCACCTACATGACCACTTTACAGTGTGTACTGGGTACTTTTAGTTGTGACACCTACATGACCACTTTACAGTGTGGACTGGGTACTTTTTGTCATTACACCTACATGTCCACTTTACAGTGTGGACTGGGTACTTTTTGTTGTGACACCTACATGACCACTTTACAGTGTGTACTGGGTACTTTTGTTGTGACACCTACATGACCACTTTACAGTGTGTACTGGGTACTTTTTGTTGTGACACCTACATGACTACATTACAGTGTGTACTGGGTACTTTTTGTTGTGACACCTACATGACCACTTTACCGTGTGTACTGGGTACTTTTTGTTGTGACACCTATATGACCACTTTACAGTGTGTACTGGGTACTTTTGTTGTGACACCTACATGACCACTTTACAGTGTGTACTGGGTACTTTTTGTTGTGACACCTATATGACCACTTTACAGTGTGTACTGGGTACTTTTTGTTGTGACACCTACATGACCACTTTACAGTGTGTACTGGGTACTTTTGATGTGACACCTACATGTCCACTTTACATTGTGGAATGGGTACTTTTTGTTGTGACACCTACATGACCACTTTACCGTGTGTACTGGGTCCTTTTTGTTGTGACACCTACATGACCACTTTACATTTACATAAATCTATTTACACTTCGAACAGCACACCACCTGTAACTGTTGGTACACATTTAACTAACATTATGATTGGCAGTATCGGTAGAGTAGGGTCTGAAGCCACGCTTTCCAGCATAGTTACGTCCCTTTATGGTCTGAGTTCAAATTCCGCCGAAGTTAACTTTGCCTTTCATCCTTACAGGGTCGATAAAATAAAGTACCAGTAATGTACTGGGATAATTGCTGGCTTTGTGCCAATAGTAGAAACAATTATATAAGTATATAATTGAGGCACATGGCTTAGTGGTTAGAGCATTGGCCTTGCAATCGAAAGGTTGTGAGTTCAATTCTCAGACCGGCTGATGTGTTGTTTCCTTGAGCAAGACACTTTATTTCACATTGCTCCAGTTTACTCAGCTGTAGAAATGAGATGATAGGGACTGGGGTCCCTATCATTCCACTGCAAAGTGGTCGTGCAGGTGCCACGGCAAAAAAAGCACCCAGCACTCACTGTAAATGAGGTTGGTGTTAGGAAGGGCATCCAGCTGTAGAAATCAAGCCAAAATCAGTTCCCGTCCCACCCTTGCAAGCAGGGAAAAGCGGACGTAAAATGATGATGATGAATGGGAAATATGTATCGTAGGAGATAGAGAGATACAGAGAGGTGCAATACAGATTACTAAATGCCGACAGCCAAAGCAAAATGTGCTGAATGCTTGGGTTAGCAGAGTTAAATATTAGAGAGGGGTTAATATTTAGTAGATTGCAAAATAGCGCTAGAGCAGTCGTCTACCATGCATGGTGGCGTAAAGCTAATGGGAAAATCTTCAACCTGCTCTAGAGGTATTTATATTTATTGATGACATTATTTTAACAAACATTTCTCTGAGGAGCCCATGTGGGTGAAACATTATGTAAGATTTGTATAAAAACTTGTTTTAATGGCTTGTAACTCCTTCATTCACTCATTTGTATATATATATATATATGTATGTATATACTCATTAAAACAACAGTTTAAATGCTAAAAGGTTAAACTTCTGGACGTTGGCCTCTCCAAAAAGTCAACCTACCATGATGGTGTGTGTTTAAAAGGTCAAATTGCAATAAATAAGGACAGAGTAAAGTAAAAATAATAAAAATAAATGAATAATAACAAGAATAAAAGTTATAAATATATATATAGACATGTCTAAAAAATTATGAACGTTTTAAGGTTGCAAGAATAATGAGAATTATAAGTTTAAAACATTTTAAAATTCAAAATTATCAAAAACTTTCAGAAGGTCCTGTTAGAAGCAGCCATCTCCATCTGATCTGGGTCTCCTGTCAGTTGGTTTTGCCTATAAAATCTATCCAAGTGATTCTTTCCTCCTGAGACATTCTAACCACATGTCATAGTATCAGAGCTGTGATCTCTCAATTCAGAGAAGTAGCGGCTGTGATCTCTCAATTCAGAGAAGTAGTGACACACGACCGTGACTTCTGGCGTCACGCAGTAATACAGGGTACCCGACCTCCCATGGGTACATGCTGAAGCATATAAACAATATGCCCCCCCCCCCACCGCAAGGTGGTCGTGGAGGTGCCACGGCAAAAAAGCACCCAGCCCACACTGTAAAGTGGACGTGTAGGCGCCACAAAAAAGCACCCAGCACTCACTGTAAATGAGGTTGGTGTTAGGAAGGGCATCCAGCTGTAGAAATCAAGCCAGATCAGTTCCTGTATGAGCAAGGCATGGTCAGCCGACCAGACACTGCCCACAACAGGACAACCCGTCTAACCCATGCTAGCGTGGAAGAACGGACGTAAAACGGTGATGATGATGATGATGACACTCACACATTAGGGCCATTTTCAATGCTAAAGTAGAGGTCATTGGGGGTTCCCTTTTGTGGTAGTAGTTTATGAAATCCACCCTGTATGCTGATAGGGTGCCACAACAAGAAGCACCCAGTCCATCCTGTAAGGTGGTTGTGCTGGTGACACAACAAAAAGCATCCAGTCCACCTGGTTAGGTGGTCATTTTGGTGCCACTATAAAAAGCACCCAGTCCACACTGTAACTTGGTTAATGTTAGAAAGGGCCTCCAGGTGTAGAAACCAAACCAAAATACAGATCCATATGAACATGACTTGGTCTCTCCTGACCTGACTTGTCTCATAATGTGACAATCTGTCTAACCCCTGCTAGCATGGAAAATGTATGTGAAACGATGTTGGTGGTGAGGATGGGGTTGATGGTAATGGTGATGATGGTGATACTGATGAACAGCAGTACAATGTATCTATTTTAAATTAGATACACATGGGGAAACATTTTAAAAGTAACCATCATATGTGGTCCTCTCCAATTAAATCATGCGAAACCAGATTTATTTATTATTCTGTAAATTCTAATACACTCACACTCTATCTCGGTCTTTGAGACAACTTTGTTTAACCATCAGATATTAAATTATGATGGTCTTGGAATTGGAAAGACTATTTGGTTTATATTGGGTCACTTTTCACTATGGAAGTGGTCATTTTTATTAATGATGTTACTGTGCATACTTGAATATAGGACAACCCCCTTACTGTGCATACTTGACTATAGGACAACCCCCCTTACTGTATATACTTGACTATAGGACAACCCCCTTACTGTGTATACTTGACTATAGGACAATCCCCTTACTATATATACTTGACTATAGGACAACCCCCTTACTGTATATACTTGACTATAGGACAACCCCCCTTACTGTATATACTTGACTATGGGACAACCCCCTTACTGTATATACATGACTATAGGACAACCCCCTTACTGTATATACTTGACTATAGGACAACCCCCTTACTGTATATACATGACTATAGGACAACACCCTTACTGTATATACTTGACTATAGGACAACCCCCATCACTGTATATACTTGACTATAGGACAACCCCCCCGTCACTGTATATACTTGAATATAGGACAACAACAACCCCCCCCCCCCCCGTCACTGTATATACTTGACTATAGGACAACCCCCTTACTGTATATACTTGAATATAGGACAACCCCCTTACTGTATATACTTGAATATAGGACAACCCCCTTATTGTGTATACTTGACTATAGGACAACCCCCTTACTGTGTATACTTGAATATAAGCCAACTCCCCCTTTACTGTATATACTTGAATATAGGACAACCCCCATCACTGTATATACTTGACTATAGGACAACCCCCCGTCACTGTATATACTTGAATATAGGACAACCCCCCCCGTCACTGTATATACTTGACTATAGGACAACCCCCTTACTGTATATACTTGAATATAGGACAACCCCCTTACTGTATATACTTGAATATAGGGCAACCCCCTTATTGTGTATACTTGACTATAGGACAACCCCGTTACTGTGTATACTTGAATATAAGCCAACTCCCCCTTTACTGTATATACTTGAATATAGGACAACCCCTTATTGTATATACTTGAATATAGGACAACCCCCATCACTGTATATACTTGAATATAGGACAACCCCATCACTGTATATACGTGAATATAGAACAACCCCCATCAGTGTATATACTTGAATATAAGACAACCCCCTTACTGTATATACTTGAATATAGGACAACCCCCTTACTGTGTATACTTGAATATAAGCCAACTCCTCCTTTACTGTATATACTTGAATATATGACAACCCCCATCACTGTATATACTTGAATATAGGACAACCCCATCACTGTATATAGTTGAATATAGGACAACCCCCCATCAGTGTATATACTTGAATATAAGACAACCCCCTTACTGTATATACTTGAATATAGGACAACCCCCTTACTGTGTATACTTGACTATAGGACAACCCCCTTACTGTGTAAACTTGAATATAATCCAACTCCCCCTTTACTGTATATACTTGAATATGGGACAACCCCCTTATTGTATATACTTGAATATATGACAACCCCCATCACTGTATATACTTGAATATAGGACAACCCCCATCACTGTATATACTTGAATATAGGATAACCCCCCATCACTGTGTATACTTGAATGTAGGACAACTCCCATCAGTGTATATACTTGAATATAAGACAACCCCCATCACTGTATATACTTGAATATATATTGACCCTATTTTATGTCTGAGAAATGGGCAATAATCCCAACCCCATTTATAAACCAAGACAGCTAATCAGCATATTATGTTTAGTTATATATAAGACTCTTGTTAACTCCCATTCTACCATCGATTATTTGGTCACATACTCCTTGCCTTATATTCAAGTATATATGCTAATTATTTTAATTAAAATGTTTTTAAAAGATGGAAGGGAGATAATCTAACTATAATGAGATGTTCTATGGCTTTGTTGATTTAAATGTTTTTAATTTCATGAATCTATAAAATTAGCTGGCCCCGTGCCATCCAAAGTGACAGCTAATTGTAATATCTATACATTATCTCTTCCCTTCTTCTTCCATTCCTCTATGTCATTTATAGTTCTTTCTAATGCTGCTCCCTGTTGTCTGTATGTTTAACCTACTAGTCCTTCCTCTCCTCTATGTCATTTATAGTTCTTTCTAATACTGCTCCCTGTTGTCAGTATGTTTAACCTACTAGTCCTTCCTCTCCTCTATGTCATTTATAGTTCTTTCTAATGCTGCTCCCTGTTGTCTGTATGTTTAACCTACTAGTCCTTCCTCTCCTCTATGTCATTTATAGTTCTTTCTAATACTGCTCCCTGTTGTCAGTATGTTTAACCTACTAGTCCTTCCTCTCCTCTATGTCATTTATAGTTCTTTCTAATACTGCTCCCTGTTGTCAGTATGTTTAACCTACTAGTCCTTCCTCTCCTCTATGTCATTTATAGTTCTTTCTAATGATGCTCCCTGTTGTCTGTATGTTTAACCTACTAGTCCTTCCTCTCCTCTATGTCATTTATAGTTCTTTCTAATGCTGCTCCCTGTTGTCTGTATGTTTAACCTACTAGTCCTTCCTCTCCTCTATGTCATTTATAGTTCTTTCTAATGCTGCTCCCTGTTGTCAGTATGTTTAACCTATTTATTATTATATTACATTTGTTGCTTTAAAAATGTATCTTACATCTATACATAAAAATATTGTCTCATTTCATTTCATTTTATTTATTTATTTGCAGAATCAGCTGAACGAACAGATACTTTTGTTTCCAAAGAGGAAGAAAAATCCGACAGTCAGGTTTCTGTGAAGCAGAGAGTTCAAAAATTTGAAGTTACAAAACCTGAAGTTAAACCAGCACAGAAAGAAGAACGGGTAAAACCTTGCCCACCCCCGGTTCCGGCCAAACCGAAGTCTTTGTCACTTAAAATATCCTCAGATATTCCTGCTGATAAAAAGAATAGTTTGCGGGGTCAACGGCAGACATCTTTGGAGGAGTGTGGTGAAAAACATGTCTTGACTGACTTTGTTGAACCAAACAGTGACTCTGGGGTTTCACTTGAATCAAATATTAGTCCATCAATTCACCGAAAATTAAATCGTAGCCAATACCAGTTTCCTTCAAAACCAAAAGCTATAGCAACCTGTGATCGTAGTATGGGGCAGGCAAGTGGAGATACTCAACCAACATCTTGGGATGGAGGTCCAGAAAACCAACAGTCATCTTATCCTAGTTCATCTACAGAATCTCGTTATTATCCTTCAAAGCAATCTATGGTAATTACAGTTTTATTTTTCATTTATATATTTATATACCCACATATTCATATCCAATGTATTACATATATAATAATATATATACTTGAATATAAGCCAAATACCCCCTATACATATATATATATACATACACTTGAATATAAGCCAAACATCCCCTATACATATATATATATATATACATGTACTCGAATATAAGCCAAACATCCCCTGTTTTATGTCTGAGAAATGGGCAAAAATCTCAACCCCGTTTATAAACAGAGACAGCTAGTCAACATATTATGTTTAGATGATGTATACAAGACGCCCCCGCCCCACCTCCCATTTTAACATTAATTATTTGGTTACATATTCCTCAGCTTATATTCAAGTATATATGGTAATTAATTTTTTTAATTAAAATTATTTTGCATGTTCAAAAATCTCCATGTACAAAAAATGTCTTAAATTTAAATACTTGCTCCGTGTTTTGATATGAAGTTTGAAATTGGGAAACTTTGTTTTTTCTGACATTTTCCAGAAGATATGCGAGTTGTAGGTATTATGTATGGTTTTAATAATTGAGAATTAATTATTCCCAAGTATATACCTCTTGGTATTTCTCCCACGATTTCTATGAAGACCTGCCACAGTGTGAATATTTGGTCGGCTGTGCAATGTCCATGGTGAAAACCACACCATTCATCTGCTAGCTTAGACTCCACATCTCTTTATCTGACACTTAGCATAGACTTTACTGGGGAGGCTTAACAATGAGATCCCTCTGAATCTCTCTTGTCTCCCTTTCTGAAAATTGGAATTATCACTCCTAATTGCTATTGGTTAGGTGCCTTTCCAGAGATCCAGGCCACCTGGCACACACCGGTCAGCCAGAGAATACCTTCTCTATTTAAGGTTTTTAACATCTCAGGGCTGATTTCATCTTTCCCAGCAGCCTTGTCACATTTGAACTCTTTAACTGCTCTTGTGACCTCAGCCTCTAAGAGACTTGTTACTGCTCCCAGATGCACCATACGTACATCAGAAGATGCTGTTGGGATCAGGAAAGTATTCTCTCCACTTCACAAAGATGCACTTCTCTGAAGACAGGAGAAACCCAAATGCATTCTTGATAGCAAGTGTGGAGAAGGGCTTCTGATTACAAAGGCGGATGGTCTGCCAGAATACTCTGAATTGAGAGATCACAACTCTGATACTATGACATGTGGTTAGAATGTCTGAATTGAGAGATCCCAGCTCTGATACTATGGACATGTGGTTAGAATGTCTCAGGAAAGAATCTCTGAATTGAGAGATCACAGCTCTGATACTGTGGACATGTGGTTAGAATGTCTGAGGAAAGAATCTCTGAATTGAGAGATCACAGCTCTGATACTACAGACATGTGGTTAGAATATCCCAGGAAAGAATCTCTGAATTGAGAGATCACAGCTCTGATACTACAGACATGTGGTTAGAATGACTCAGGAAAGAATCTCTGAATTGAGAGATCACAGCTCTAATACTATGACATGTGGTTAGAATGTCTGAGGAAAGAAGCACAGAATTGAGAGATCCCAGCTCTGATACTATGACATGTGGTTAGAATATCTCAGGAAAGAATCTCTGAATTGAGAGATCACAGCTCTGATACTACAGACATGTGGTTAGAATGACTCAGGAAAGAATCTCTGAATTGAGAGATCACAGCTCTAATACTATGACATGTGGTTAGAATGTCTGAGGAAAGAAGCACTGGATTGAGAGATCACAGCTCTGATACTATGACATGTGGTTAGAATGTCTGAGGAAAGAATGTCTGAATTGGGAGATCACAGCTCTGATACTATGACATGTGGTTAGAATGTCTGAGGAAAGAAGCACTGGATTGAGAGATCACAGCTCTGATACTATGACATGTGGTTAGAATGTCTCAGGAAAGAATCTCTGGATTGAAAGATCACAGCTCTGATACTATGACATGTGGTTAGAATGTCTCAGGAAAGAATCTCTGGATTGAGAGATCACAGCTCTGATACTATGACATGTGGTTAGAATGTCTCAGGAAAGAATCTCTGAATTGAGACATCACAGCTCTGATACTATGACATATGGTTAGAATGTCTCAGGAAAGAATCTCTGAATTGAGAGATCACAGCTCTGATACTATGACATGTGGTTAGAATTTTATGTATAAAACCAACCGGCAGGAATCCCAGGGGTAGATCCCAAGCTTGGCTGGTCTCACTTAGGGGTCCAGCTTGATCAGTTGCCCCCACAACCCTTTCAGGAAGAAGTGGGCAAAGAATTATTATTATTATTATGGCAGTGGATTGGTAGTATCAGTAGAGGGTCAGACACCATGCTTTGCAGCAAAGAGTTACGGCCCTTTATGGTCTGAGTTCAAATCCCACCGAGGTTAACTTTGCCTTTCCTCCTTATGGGGTCGATAAAATAAAGTACCAGTAATGTACTGAGATAATTGCCGGCCTTGTGCCAAAAGTAGAAACAATTATTATTATTTCTTGTTGTTTAATAAGCATGAACCATTGTAATTGATGGTGGTGGTGATGATGGGGGTGACGGTGGTGATGGTGATAATGATGATGATGGTGATTGTGATGGTGGGGGTGACGGTGGTGATGGTGATAATGATGATGCGGCTGGGGGGGGGATCATGATGTTGATGAGGGGGTGGTCATGATGATGATGATCCTCATCTTGGACATTTTTCTATCTCTGTATGTGTTGCACATAAATATGTGTGTGTGTGTGTGTGTGTCTCGACACACACACACACACACACACACACTGTTAATAATTTAATCCTAGTTTATAGCCCATAAATAATCTGTAGATAAGTTGTTTTAGGAGGGAAGTAGAAAATTACCTCCTTTCATTAGAGATCAATTTAGAGGAAGATGTACAGGTAAGATAATATTTGTGAAGTCTTAGGAGGGAAGTATAAATTACCTCTTTCATTAACGAGGATTGAGCAAGGTAAAGGTAGGCTTATGTTTTATTTCTACCTAGATTACATATGAGTAGTTGTGATTCTGTGTGTATCTTAGTAGTTTACAATGAGTATACTGAACCCGAGTTTAGCATATGGTCCCATAACTCCTGATAGGGGTACTGTAGGGCAATTGTTAAGCCTGGCAGAACTTGTCTCCTTTCCAGGCTTGAATACAGTAGGTTTCTTCCAGAGAAAGATAGTGTGAGAATGGAAGTTGGAAAGAGATATAGGGGAAGAATAGACTCCATTACTTGACTGGTACTTTTAGATATATGTAGAGATAGAGAGGAAAAATCGACCCCAGTATTTGACTTTTTTTTATCAACCTTGAATGGATGAAAGGCGAAGTTGACCCCAGTGGAATTTGAACTTGGAGGACAGAGAGCTGGAACAAATGCAGAAAAAGAGGTGACTAAAAGATTGTTGCCAGGAAGGGCATCTATCTGACTGTATAACATTACTTTAAAAAAAGGCCCCCCGTGTCATGGGGCCTGTAAGACTAACCCTTGTTTTAGTGTGTGTGTGTGTGTATGTGTAAGGTAGAGGGTCACAGACCTTAAAATACTTGCTGTTTTAAAAATATTTTATTGTAATGCATGCTGTGTGTTGTGTGTATCTAGTTTAGTGTAGCTACACCTTGGTACTGTGTTGTGTGTATCTAGTTTAGTGTAGCTACACCTTGGTACTGTGTTGTGTGTATCTAGTTTAGTGTAGCTACACCTTGGTACTGTGTTGTGTGTATCTAGTTTAGTGTAGCTACACCTTGGTACTGTGTTGTGTGTATCTAGTTTAGTGTAGCTACACCTTGGTACTGTGTTGTGTGTATCTAGTTTAGTGTAGCTACACCTTGGTACTGTGTGTTGTGTATCTAGTTTAGTGTAGCTACACCTTGGTACTGTGTGTTATGTATCTAGTTTAGTGTAGCTACACCTTGGTACTGTGTGTCGTTTGTATCTAGTTTAGTGTAGCTACACCTTGGTACTGTGTGTTATGTATCTAGTTTAGTGTAGCTACACCTTGGTACTGTGTGTCGTGTGTATCTAGTTTAGTGTAGCTACACCTTGGTACTGTGTGTTGTGTATCTAGTTTAGTGTAGCTACACCTTGGTACTGTGTTGTGTGTATCTAGTTTAGTGTAGCTACACCTTGGTACTGTGTGTTGTGTATCTATTTTAGTGTAGCTACACCTTGGTACTGTGTTGTGTGTATCTAGTTTAGTGTAGCTACACCTTGGTACTGTGTTGTGTGTATCTAGTTTAGTGTAGCTACACCTTGTTACTGTGTTGTGTGTATCTAATTTAGTGTAGCTACACCTTGGTACTGTGTTGTGTGTATCTAGTTTAGTGTAGCTACACCTTGGTACTGTGTGTTGTGTATCTAGTTTAGTGAGGCTAAACCTTGTTACTGTGATGTGTATTTAGTTTAGTGTAGCCACACCTTGTTACTGTGTGTTGTGAAATATGACTAAAAGGGTTATTGACAGGGAGGGGTAGCTGTAAAGCCTCAATTGAAAAGGGACCCAATGTTGTAGGTTCTCTGCAAGGCCCTAACTAACCTAGTTGTGGGAGAGGGGAATGTTTGTTGTGCTGTGTTGTTATATAGTTTTTATAGTTGATACTACATATCATTTCATTGAGTTGAATACCTGGAGATGGCAGTAATTGCTACTAATCCATCATACCCAGGTAAACAACAGGTGAACAAAGAAGGTCTCTTGTCAAATATCTTGAGAAACACTTAGGTCCTTTCAATTTTTTTTTATTTTCATTAAAATATAATTTACAGTTTATGATCCAGATATAAAGAAGCGTCATTGAATAAGGAAAACTTTATTTAAATTCCTGTTTCCTTAAATTTATGTATTTTGTTTATAATAAATGGTGTGTCTCTGATAGACTGTCATGTGACTCTGGTAGACTGAGTCATGTGACTCTGGTAGACTGGGTCATATGACTCTGGTAGGCTGAGGCATGTGACTCTGGTAGGCTGAGACATGTGGCTCTGGTAGACTGAGTCATATGACTCTGGTAGACTGAGTCATATGACTCTGGTAGACTGAGTCATGTGACTCTGGTAGACAGTCATGTGACTCTGGTAGACTGAGTCATGTGTCTCTGGTAGATTCTGTCATGTGGCTCTGGTAGACTGAGTCATGTGACTCTGGTAGGCAGCCATGTGACTGGTAAACAGTCATGTGACTCTGGTAGGCTGAGTCATGTGACTCTGGTAGACTGTCATGTGACTCTGGTAGATTGTCATGTGACTCTGGTAGACTGTCATGTGACTCTGGTAAGCTGAGTCATGTGGCTCTGGTAGACTCAGTCATGTGACTCTGGTAGGCTCAGTCATGTGTCTCTGGTAGACTCAGTCGTCTGACTCTGATAGACTGTCATGTGATTCTGGTAGACACAGTCATGTATCTCTGGTAGACTCAACCATGTGACTCTGGTAGACTCTGCCATGTGGCTCTGGTAGACTCTGCCATGTGGCTCTGGTAGACTCTGCCATGTGGCTCTGGTAGACTCTGCCATGTGGCTCTGGTAGACTCAGTCATGTGACTCTGGTAGACTCTATGGTAGACTCAGTCATGTGATTCTGGTAGACTCAGTCTTGTGACTCTGGTAGACTTTGTCATGTGTCTATGGTAGACTCAGTCATGTGTCTCTGGTAGACTCTGCCATGTGGCTCTGGTAGACTCTGCCATGTGGCTCTGGTAGACTCTGCCATGTGGCTCTGGTAGACTCTGCCATGTGGCTCTGGTAGACTCAGTCATGTGACTCTGGTAGACTCTATGGTAGACTCAGTCATGTGATTCTGGTAGACTCAGTCTTGTGACTCTGGTAGACTTTGTCATGTGTCTATGGTAGACTCAGTCATGTGTCTCTGGTAGACTCTGCCATGTGTCTCTGGTAGACTCAGTCATGTGACTCTGGTAGACTCAGCCATATGTCTCTGGTAGACTCAGTCATATGACTCTTGTGGACTCAGTATGTTACTCTGGTAGACTCTGCCATGTGGCTCAGTTTTGTCACTCTGTTAGGCTGAGGGTCTGGTGCGGAGGCCAGTTTAGTCACCAACCACTCTACCATGAAGCAGGTTGTACTGGATTACTTGGTACCAGTAGTAGTCAGGAGACTGATATGTTATATATATTTCTGTGTCTCTCTGTGTGTATCTACACACACACACACACACACACACACACACACACACACACACACACACACACACACAGTGTATGTCTTTTGCTTATATTTTTATTTTCAAAAAATATTTTTTTAAGGTTTCCTCTTAAAAATATTGCTTTTCATTTTGCCTTGTTTTCATTTGTTCTCTTATCATATCCTCCCTTTGTTGATTTTCCTATATATATATATATACATAAACACACACATATATATATATATATATATATATATATATATATATATATATATATATATATATATATATATATAGGACTAGTGTTCAAAACGTTAAGACCCTCTTCCTGCTATATCAAGCGTTAACCTAATATATCCCTTCCATATACTGTACCAATTGTGTTGTTATTTCTGTTTAACTTTTTCATACATATATATATATCCTGTTTTGCGTGTATATAGTTATATATTTCATGCTAATATTAGTGCTGCTGGTGGGGAAGAGCGTTACAAACAGGAACAGCTGCAAATGTTTTTACTGCTGAATCCCTTCCCAACTGTTAAAAGCTGTTCATGTGTGAAATAAGAGTGGAGCTTATCTTGTTAATGAAGCTGAATACTGCAAACAACCATACTTGGTTGTTTAGCAGAAAGTTAGCCAGGATCAAACAGGAAAACCTAGGATCAAACAGGCAAACATAGGATCAAATGGGCAAACATTGGATCAGACCAGCAAGCCTAGGATTAAATAGGCAAACATAGGATCAAACAGGCAAACATAGGATCAAACAGGCAAACCTAGGATCAAACAGCAAACCTAGGATCAAACAGGCAATCCTAGGATCAAACAGGCAAGCCTAGGATCAAACAGGCAAACATAGGATCAAACGAGCAAACATAGGATCAAACGGGCAAACATAGGATCAAAAAGGCAAACCTAGGATCAAATATATTCCAACAGTCACTTGTAAAGTCTTTTTCATTGTTATTTTCCGGCAAGGTGTATCTTCGTTAATATTATCTAATGTTATTTTTTTTTATTATGTGGTAGGTCTGTGGCTGATTGCTTAGAGAGTTGGATTCACAATCATGAGGTTGTAAGTTCAATTCCCAGACCGGGCAATGCATTATATCCTTCTTCGGCGGTAGCAGCGATTTGCTTGGCTTATATTTGAGTACAAACATTAAGTTAATGCTGAGGGGCTGGGGGTTACTGTGGAGTAGGTAGGTGGGGACTATTGGCTCTGGTTTGAGGTAAATTTAGTTATTATTTCTAGCTTACCATATATTTACCTCTGGTGGTAGAGACACAGAACTAACTATCAAGAGTCTTTAAACTTTAACTTGCGCTAACAGATTACAAATGGAGAGTCTTTTAAATCATGGCTGATCTGGAGGCTAGTGTTATGAAGAAGAACAAGATTTTAACATGAAATGAATGTAGAAAGATGTAATTAAATACTGTAAACAATTTAATTTGGCATTCTACAGTTCCTGTCTCTTGTTCTTCTTCCTACCACCACCACCACCACCACCATCACCATCATCATCACCATACACCAATTTTGCAGACATTTAAATTAATTTAAATGATGGAATTTAAGTAATTCAATTCATTTGTGTATGATAGACTATATTTAGTTATAAGAAAGCAGCATTAGAAAGGACTATAAATGCCATAAATGAGATGAAAAGGGGGTGGGGTGACCGATTCTACATACGCGAGTTTATTGTAACTAAAACTAAAGTTTTTTATTTAACTAATAACATTGCTGTGGAACAATTCCTCGGGTCATATGAGAGACCAAAATAACTGCATAGATTGTTTCTGTTAGCAAGAATTAAGTATTGTTTTGTTATATATACATACTTGTATGTGTGGGTAGGGATGTCTGGGAGTGTGTTTAGGTCGGGGTGTCTGGGAGTGTGAGTGGGTGTAGGTGTCACAACAAAAAGTACTCAGTCCACACTGTAAAGTGGTCATGTAGGTGTCACAACAAAAGATACCCAGTACACACTGTAAAGTGGTCATGTAGGTGTCACAACAAAAGATACCCAGTACACACTGTAAAGTGGTCATGTAGGTGTCACAACAAAAAGTACCCAGTACACACTGTAAAGTGGTCATGTAGGTGTCACAACAAAAAGTACCCAGTACACACTGTAAAGTGGTCATGCAGCTGTCATGATTATTTAAGTGATAAAGAAGGATTTGTATTCCAATTTGAACCGGTTTACAGTATTCTTTCTGCCTTTGTTAATATAAATTATAGCTTTAAAGAATTAGCTTTTAATGATCTCCCTTTTCTTTAAATCCATCAACCAATGACCTCCACCCATCCCCACCAGAAAATATATAAATGCCACCACATTTACTTGGACAGTCAGCTTCCTGATGATTTCTCATGAATGAAACAGTTTTAGTCCTGTAGAAGATTTTCTATATTAAAACATTTATACTCTGCTATGTATTGAGTACCTTACTTACTGTGGTTACCCCCACAGTTATCCAGTGATAACTTATATTTATATATATATATAAAATTTAAAGGGTATATACATATAAACTAGACAAAGCCATAGATATATATATACAGGAGGCACATGGCTTAGTGGTTAGAGCATAGGCCTTGCAATCGAAAGGTTGTGAGTTCAATTCTCAGACCGGCTGATGTGTTGTTTCCTTGAGCAAGACACTTTATTTCACATTGCTCCAGTTTACTCAGCTGTAGAAATGAGATGATAGGGACTGGGGTCCCTATATTCCACTGCAAAGTGGTCGTGCAGGTGCCACGGCAAAAAAGCACCCAACACTCACTGTAAATGAGGTTGGTGTTAGGAAGGGCATCCAGCTGTAGAAATCAAGCCTGAATCAGTTCCCATCCCACCCTTGCAAGCAGGGAAAAGTGGACATAAAATGAAATGATGATGATGATGATACAGGGTGCGGACGATAGTTGTTCGCAAGATTACTGTCTAGGAAAAAATAACACAGTAGTTTTATTTTTTTAAATATATTTATCAAACTTGGGTTAGTTTGTCTTCATGACTTGTTCTTTCGATATCACTCGATAAACCCACCACTGGCTTTGATGACGGCCTCAAGGCGACCTCAGAACCAGCTACAGGCCTTCGTCACTGTCCCCCGACTTAGGCCCCTAAAGGCACTTGTGATCCTGGCCTTCAGATCGTCTTTCGTATTGCAACTAGATCTGTTGGTGTCTCGTTCCACTGCGCCCTACACAAAGAGGTCGAGGGGGTTGCAGTCAGGCGAGCTGGGAGGCCAGATGTCAGGCGAAGTGTGGTCGATGAAGTTCTCTGACAGCCAGGCTTGGGTCTTTCGGCTGGTATGGTAGGGCGCTGAGTTTTGCTGCCAGAGGTACTGCCTACCTGCAGCTACCTGGTCGATCCAGGGCTTTACTACCTCACTCAGAACACGGATGTAGCCATCGGTGTTCAGTTTGAGGCCCTCAGGGAAGAAGTGAGGTGGCATGACGTCACCTTGACTGCTGACAACACCTAAGACCAATGTTGTCGCTGTAAACTTTGTCTGCATGACTCTGGGCACGTCTTTGGATGAGATAGCGAGCCACATGTTGTTCTGGGAGTTGATCTTCTGGTCTTGGCAGAAGTTTTTCTCGTTGGAGAAAAACCACAGCATGTCTGGCTCCAGTGGGTGTTTCAACTTGTTGATCAGATTCTTTGAGTGCTTCAGTCGCTTTTCTTGCATCGCCTTTGACAGAAATTGTCCTTTCCTCATCTTGTATGAAACGTAACAAATGTCTTCATGTACCACCAGCCTAATGAGCTTTTCATCCACGCTTTTCTCCCTTGCAATGGCACACATCGACTTGCTAGGTTCATTGTTGATGATATCCTGAACTTCAGCGACAAACTCGGGCGTTCTGAAGGCGTCAGATCGTCGATCATGTGTTTTCCTCTCTGATGTTGCTTCGTAGTCGAATCCTGAATCTTCCAATTCATTTCCGACTAATTTTATTCATATATATATATATACATACAGGGTGCGGACGATATTTGTTCGCAAGATTACTGTCTAGGAAAAAATAACACAGTCTTTGGATGAGACACCATTCTCCTGCTGATGCTGAGAAAGTCTGAAATTTCCTTATTTGTCCTCCCGGTGCGGATTCCAAGAAGAACTCTGTGTCTCTTCCACAAATTTGGAGGTTCAAAATTCTTCATAATCAATTATTCTGAAAATAAATAATGGAAATATAGTCACTGTTTTTATGAAGACAAGAGTGACAACGGAAGTAAAAAAAATTTGCATAAAATTACCAGTTGAAAATTGCGAACAAATATCGTCCACACCCTGTATATGTTTTTGGCAACCATTCACGGTGTGGCTCAATGACGAATTAATTAAATAATTAATAATCAGAGCAATATATATATATATATAGAGAGAGGTAGAACACTGGAAGGTAATATCCGTAGTGGTAGAGCACTCAGTTCATGGGATGAGTTAGGTAGAAGTGGTTACACAACAGTTAGTTCACCATACCGAGAACAATTGTTTCACCTTAGCGGATCCTCAGCTCATAATGGACATGGTTATATGGAACAGGAAGGACAACCGTACGAACGCGCATGTGCAGAAACGATCACTTCACACAGGCAATACTAAATTGCGTGCGAGAGGTGTAAGGGAGATAACTCTAACAGTGGCTTCTCGCAACCTATCACTTACTCTCCCACTAACAACAACAACAATAAGAAAATAAAGCGTAACAATAGGCAAAAAATTGTAGGCAAAAAATTTCTAGTCCTCTTAGATAGACACTTTCCCATAGATCATAAATACTGCTCCATCTTTAACTGACACAAAGTAAAACTAGGATACTCCTGCGCTAAGAACATGAAGGCCCACATTACCAACAGCCCTAAGAGCAACACCCCAGCAGGGTGCTCTTGCTGTAAGCCCGAATCTTGTCCCCTTCAACAGCAATGCAATACACTCGCTGTAGTTTATGAAGCTGTGGTCACTTCCAACCAAATCAACCACAGGAGGTCAAATCCTATGTGGGTATGGCGGAGAGCCGATTTAAGGAACGCTTCCTGAACCACCAGTCGACCTTTAGGTACCCGGACAGACGATCATCCACGAAACTCGAAAGCCACGTATGGTCCCTCAAGGACTCAAGTATAGACTACTCCATTCAATGGAAAGCCATCACTAAGTCGAAGCCATATGTAAGGGGCAATCCGTCGTGTGGACTATGTATTGATGAACGAATAAATATTCTAAAGAGATTACGCAATAGTGATAGCCTAAACGCGAGAAATGAATTCTTCACACGTTGTCCACACGTCTTGAAACACCTCTTACATAACTACAAAGCTCCGGATTGAATTACAACAACATCCTAATTTTCTTATCAACTAGAAACTTTTGGACTTTCACAATTATCTCCCTGACACCTCTCGCATGCAATTTAGTTGCCTGTGTGAAGTGATCATTTCTGCGCATGCGCGTTTGTACGGTTGTCCTTCCTGTTCCATATAACCATGTCCATTAGGAGCTGAGGATCTGCTAAGGTGAAACAATTGTTCTCGGTATGGTGAACTAACTGTTGTATAACCACTTCTATATATATATATATATATATATATATATACATACATACATAGGTATGGGTCTATAAATTCACATTGTCTTCTACTATTGTTGTTTCTGGTATGAGATTTTAGTAAATATGGGTTTCTAAAACTACACAGACACACATACATACACACACACAGACACACACACTTACAAAACATTATATATACACACACAAAACATTATATATACACACTTACAAAACATTATATATACACACACTTACAAAACATTATATATACACACTTACAAAACATTATATATACACACACAAAACATTATATATACACACTTACAAAACATTATATACACACACACACTTACAAAACATTATATATACACACTTACAAAACATTATATATATACACACAAAACATTATATATACACACACAAAAAACATTATATATACACTTACAAAACATTATATACACACACTTACAACACATTTTATATACACACACAAAACATTATATATACACACTTACAAAACATTATATATACACACACTTACAAAACATAATATATACACACTTACAAAACATTATATATATACTTACAAAATATTAATACATACACTCACGTACACACACACACACTCTAATATGCAACCTATGTACACACACACACATTTATTGGAATGTATGTGTGTGTGTGTGTATGTGCGTGTGTATGTACATCATGTGTGTGTGTACATGTGTGTGTGTGTATGTGTGTGTACATGTGTACATGTGCGTGTGTGTACATGTGCGTGTATGTGTGTGTATATGTACATGTGTGTGTGTGTGCGTGTACATGTGTGTGTGCATGTGTGTGTGTACATGTGTGTGTGTGTGTACATGTGTGTGTGTGTTATTTTTATGTTAGATGATGAGAGTGAACCAAATTTAAATAACACTTAATTTTGACCAAACTATTACATACACACACTTAGACACACACTTACATAGATACACACATACATAGACATACACACACACACTTATATAGACACACACATACACTTACATAGAGACACACA
Source organism: Eledone cirrhosa (assembly GCA_964016885.1). Lineage (NCBI taxonomy): Eukaryota > Metazoa > Mollusca > Cephalopoda > Octopoda > Eledonidae > Eledone > Eledone cirrhosa. The sequence continues at coordinate 117,377,735 of OZ024744.1, forward strand.
TAAACATACCATATATATATATATATATATATATATATAACACCTCACACTTAAATAGAGACACACATAAACATACCATATGTATATATATATATATATATATATATATATATATAACACCTCACACTTACATAGAGACACACATAAACATACCATATTTAGATATGTATATATATACAACACACCTCACACTTACATACCATACCCCCTTACACATACACAGGTGCATTGTTCTATATGTAGAACACTCTGTCAGGTGTATTGATACAGTGTTGCAATGGAGAGATAGTAGTAGTTACAGGGACTGGTGACAACTACAGGGACTGGTGACAACTACAGGGACTGGTGACAGCTACAGGGACTGGTGACAGTTACAGGGACTGGTGACAGCTACAGGGACTGGTGACAACTACAGGGACTGGTGACAACTACAGGGACTGGTGACAGCTACAGGGACTGGTGACAGCTACAGGGACTGGTGACAACAACAGGGACTGGTGACAACTACAGGGACTGGTGACAACTACAGGGACTGGTGACAACTACAGGGACTGGTGACAACAACAGGGACTGGTGACAGCTACAGGGACTGGTGACAACAACAGGGACTGGTGACAACTACAGAGACTGGTGACAGCTACAGGGACTGGTGACAACTACAGGGACTGGTGACAACTACAGGGACTGGTGACAACAACAGGGACTGGTGACAACTACAGAGACTGGTGACAACTACAGGGACTGGTGACAACTACAGGGACTGGTGACAACTACAGGGACTGGTGACAACTACAGGGACTGGTGACAACAACAGGGACTGGTGACAACTACAGGGACTGGTGACAACAACAGGGACTGGTGACAACTACAGGGACTGGTGACAACTACAGGGACTGGTGACAAGAGCAGGGACTGGTGACAACAACAGGGACTGGTGACAACTACAGGGACTGGTGACAACAACAGGGACTGGTGACAACTACAGGGACTGGTGACAACTACAGGGACTGGTGACAACTACAGGGACTGGTGACAACTACAGGGACTGGTGACAAGAACAGGGACTGGTGACAACAACAGGGACTGGTGACAACTACAGGGACTGGTGACAACAACAGGGACTGGTGACAACAACAGGGACTGGTGACAGCTACAGGGACTGGTGACAACTACAGGGACTGGTGACAACTACAGGGACTGGTGACAACTACAGGGACTGGTGACAACTACAGGGACTGGTGACAACTACAGGGACTGGTGACAACTACAGGGACTGGTGACAACTACAGGGACTGGTGACAACTACAGGGACTGGTGACAAGAACAGGGACTGGTGACAACAACAGGGACTGGTGACAACTACAGGGACTGGTGACAACAACAACAAGGACTGGTGACAACTACAGGGACTGGTGACAACTACAGGGACAGGTGACAACTACAGGGACTGGTGACAACTACAGGGACTGGTGACAACTACAGGGACTGGTGACAACAACAGGGACTGGTGACAACAACAGGGACTGGTGACAACTACAGGGACTGGTGACAACAACAGGGACTGGTGACAACTACAGGGACTGGTGACAACTACAGGGACTGGTGACAACTACAGGGACTGGTGACAACTACAGGGACTGGTGACAGCTACAGGGACTGGTGACAACTACATGGACTGGTGAAAACAACAGGGACTGGTGACAACAACAGGGACTGGTGACAACTACAGGGACTGGTGACAACAACAGGGACTGGTGACAGCTACAGGGACTGGTGACAACTACATGGACTGGTGAAAACAACAGGGACTGGTGACAACAACAGGGACTGGTGACAACTACAGGGACTGGTGACAACAACAGGGACTGGTGACAACTACAGGGACTGGTGACAGCTACAGGGACTGGTGACAACAACAGGGACTGGTGACAACTACAGGGACTGGTGACAACTACAGGGACTGGTGACAGCTACAGGGACTGGTGACAACTACAGGGACTGGTGACAACTACAGGGACTGGTGACAGCTACAGGGACTGGTGACAACTACAGGGACTGGTGACAACTACAGGGACTGGTGACAGCTACAGGGACTGGTGACAACAACAGGGGCTGGTGACAACTACATGGACTGGTGAAAACAACAGGGACTGGTGACAACAACAGGGACTGGTGACAACTACAGGGACTGGTGACAACTACAGGGACTGGTGACAACTACAGGGACTGGTGACAACTACAGGGACTGGTGACAGCTACAGGGACTGGTGACAACAACAACAAGGACTGGTGACAACTACAGGGACTGGTGACAACTACAGGGACAGGTGACAACTACAGGGACTGGTGACAACTACAGGGACTGGTGACAACTACAGGGACTGGTGACAACAACAGGGACTGGTGACAACAACAGGGACTGGTGACAACTACAGGGACTGGTGACAACAACAGGGACTGGTGACAACTACAGGGACTGGTGACAACTACAGGGACTGGTGACAAGAGCAGGGACTGGTGACAACTACAGGGACTGGTGACAACTACAGGGACTGGTGACAACTACAGGGACTGGTGACAACTACAGGGACTGGTGACAACTACAGGGACTGGTGACAACTACAGGGACTGGTGACAACTACAGGGACTGGTGACAGCTACAGGGACTGGTGACAACTACAGGGACTGGTGACAACTACAGGGACTGGTGACAGCTACAGGGACTGGTGACAACTACAGGGACTGGTGACAGCTACAGGGACTGGTGACAACAACAGGGACTGGTGACAACTACAGGGACTGGTGACAACTACAGGGACTGGTGACAGCTACAGGGACTGGTGACAACTACAGGGACTGGTGACAACTACAGGGACTGGTGACAGCTACAGGGACTGGTGACAACTACAGGGACTGGTGACAACTACAGGGACTGGTGACAGCTACAGGGACTGGTGACAACAACAGGGGCTGGTGACAACTACATGGACTGGTGACAACAACAGGGACTGGTGACAACAACAGGGACTGGTGACAACTACAGGGACTGGTGACAACTACAGGGACTGGTGACAACTATAGGGACTGGTGACAACTACAGGGACTGGTGACAGCTACAGGGACTGGTGACAACTACAGGGACTGGTGACAGCTACAGGGACTGGTGACAAGAACAGG
>OZ024744.1:117385911-117405911 GCA_964016885.1 Eledone cirrhosa
ATAGTTTATATTTAGAGTAACAAAGGCAGAAAGAATTCTATAAACAAGTTCAGAATGGGGTGCCACTCCTTATTTTTAAGTTTCTCTTAAGCTAACAATGCCTAGATATCAGGTGTCTATAAGGTCATTGGGGTCAGTCATGACTGACCCCCAATGACCTTATAGACACCTGATATCTAGGCATTGTTAGCTTAAGAGAAACGAATTCTTTCTGCCTTTGTTACTCTAAATATAAACTATAGCTTTGAAGAATTAGCTTTTAATGAATTCCCTTTTCTATCAACCAATGACCTACACCCATCTCACTCCCTACCCTCTCCCACCACCTGAAGAGACCTATAAATACCATACTTATTATTTTTTGATACCCAGATTCCTGATGATTTCTAAAGAATGAAACAGTTCTAGTCCTGTAGAATCTCATCTATATTAAAACTATATATATATATATATATATATGTATGTATATTCGAAAAAAGATAGAAGAATTACTTCACTGTTGGTTGATGTTCGTAAATAATTTGAGTCTTTGCAATTAGTCATTATTGATAGTGGATTGGCAGTATCGATAGAGGGTCGGACGCCATGCTTTCCAGCATAGTTACGTCCCTTTACGATCTGAGTTCAAATCCCGCCGAGGTTGACTTTGCCTTTCATCCTTACGGGGTCGATAAAATAAAGTACCAGTAATGCACTGGGTAATTGCTGGCCTTGTGCCTAAAGTAGAAACAATTATTGATATTAGATCTACTATATATTTATATAGATAGATATCACCATCATTTAATGTCCATTTTTGCTGCTACCAAAAGTATATAAGTACTCAATACAAGGGATAGATTATATTTAATCTACCATCCTACCATTTTGATACCAAATTGTCTGAAAACACCATTGCTTCTCTGATTAAAAATTATTTCAAATTATTTCAAAATTATTTCAAAGTGTTTGTTAAGTTATGTTCCAAACACCCCTGGTTCTATCATACAAAACTGTTTATGTTAAAGTGTTTATATTTATCTTAAAACCTTCCATCATAATTTTATCTAAGAACCTTTGTTAAGTTATGTTCAAAAACACCCCTGGTTCTATCATACAAAACTGTTTATGTAAGAACCTTTGTTAAGTTATGTTCCAAATATTACATATTTGAGATATATCCTGCTAAATCATTTCAGGATGTTAAGAGGTAACACTACAAATTGTCACAACAATCTGTCCACTTGTAAAAATACTACAAACATTTGAATTAACCTGTTTTTATATATTTTCTGCTAAATCATTACAGGATTTACTATTAAAACATGTTATGGTTACCTAATAGAATTTATATCAAAAGCACAACCAAAATAAAAAAATTGGTAAATTGATTCCAAGTTGTGTGAAATTGAGACAGGAATATATCAGAAATGTTATTTATTTAAAGTATCTGAGACTTGCTAATTAGAACCAACAAAAATAACAGACATACACACAAACACATATATATTTATACACACACACACACACACATATATATATATATACACATATACATATGTGTGTGTGTGTGTATACATATTTGTGTGTGTGTATGTATGTATGTGTATATGTATGCATATATATATGTATGTATATATATATATATATATATATATATATATATAGTATTAAGGATACTATTTATGGTTATGTATATTTTAAACTTTTTATATTTATGTATATTTTAAACTATAAACAGGTAAGGTGAGTAATTTATTACTACCTTATTACCAGTAAGATAAATAGCTCAATGTAAGAACATCAGTTGTTCTACAGAGCAGTTATATAGCTTTGATTCTTGTGAATTCTCTTTATATATATACGTATGAATGTATATGTGTATGTATATATATATAGTTGTAATAAAATGAAAACGAAATTTCATTTCTCACTCTTAGTACGGCACTTACTTAAATGTAAGTATGTATGTATACGTACATACATATATGTATACAGATGTACAGTAGCATGCATATATATATATATATATATATATACATATATATACATACAGGTACACATACATATATGTACGTATCAGTTTAGCGGACGCTTATTATAACGCCGCTTTGTTCGTTTGTAAACAAACTGAACAGCCTGAATTTTATGCCGTACGGTTTGTAAACAAACTGAACAGCCTGAATTTTATGCCATACGGTGTTAAGGCAACCACGTCACCTTTTTGTTCAACACTGACACAGGAACGATGTACTAGTTTCAAGCTTGTTAGCTATCATCAGCACCGTATACCCTTCTGCCAGATAGTTGAACGTTCGAAAGTATATACTTTCCTTATGAAAATTAACGGCGGAGCATAAATTCAGGCTGTTCAGTTTGTTTACAAACGAACAAAGCGGGCGCTATAATAAGCGTCCGCTAAACTGATACGTACATATATGTATGTGTACCTGTATGTATATATATATATATGCATGCTACTGTACGTCTGTATACATATATGTATGTACGTATACATACATACTTACATATATATATATATATATATATATATATATATATATATACATACTGATCAGTGGATCTGCTAACATGCAGATCTAACTCATCAGCCAGTCTGCTAATATGCAAACCAGGCCGATCAGTGACTGTGTATTTTTGAAAATAGCATATATTATTTATACCTCTATAGTTTCCTCTATCTAGTGCATCACTTTTACCTTTGTAGCAGTTGACAATGATGCTACTGCACCAATCTTTTGGTATGATACCTTCTAGTATTACCTATATATATATATATTTATTAAAATAACAGATTAAAGTTTAAGCAAAGAATCGCTGCTTTCACCCTTAACGGGATCTTAGATCCCGTTAAGGGTGAAAGGAGCGATTCTTTGCTTAAACTTTAATCTGTTATTTTAATAAATATTTGCTCTACGGTTCTTATATATTTGATATATATTTATCCTTATCGAGCCCTCTTTGGATTTTAGTCTTCAATTTTATTATTATTACTATATATATATATATATATTTATATATTTATATCTGTATTTTTAACCGTTGGTCAATCAATGATAAACATTGATTGCCAAATAAATTAACTATGGAGATATAAAAGATACAGAAGCGAAAACCAACCCAAACCAAACAGTGATTGTGTTCTGTTATTATTTCTGGCAAGGGCGGTGGATTGGCAGTATCGATAGAGGGTCGGACACCATGCTTTCCAGCATAGTTACGTCCCTTTACGATCTGAGTTCAAATCCCGCCGAGGTTGACTTTGCCTTTCATCCTTACGGGGTCGATAAAATAAAGTACCAGTAATGCACTGGGTAATTGCTGGCCTTGTGCCTAAAGTAGAAACAGTTATTATTTCTGGCAATATTATAACAATATATATTTATATATATAATAAAATTAGAATTTAGCTTTAAGCATAGCTGTATACAGATATGTATTGGAATTTCTTATTTCTAAAGAAATACGGTATGTTTATTTAGAAAGCCATAGCTATGCAAAAACACCAGCAGCTATCGCCACCTGGCAGTGTCCAGCAGAAGCAAGGGGGACAATCGTTGATGCATTTCGAACTGAACTGGTATCAGGACAATACCACCCACTCTTGCAATTATTGGACTTTGAAAACTGGCAAGAATATATATATATTTCTGTGTGTGTGTATGTATCTATATATATATGTACAGACAACAAAAAGGCACCCAGTCCACACTGTAAAATGGTCATGTAGGTGTCATGGTCAAAAGCACCCAGCACTCACTGTAAATGAGGTGGTGTTGGGAAGGGTATCCAGCTGTAGAAACCAAGCCAGACTTAGTTCTGTATGAGAAAGACATGGGTACCTGACTTGGCATTACCCACAACAGGACAACCTGTCTAACCCATGCTAGCTTGGAAGAATGGACGTAAAACGGTGATGATGAGGTTTCAGGAGACTAGATGGTCTTAACAGAAACATCTAGCTCTGTACTATACATAGAACACTCTTCTTTCCTTTACCTTTTCCAAAGAAATACTTAACACACACACACACACACATATATATATATATATATATATATGAAATATATATATATGAAATATATGAAATATAAGAATCAAAGAACTGTTCAAAACATTATTGTGCTTACAGCTGTTTCCTCCAAACCGAGGTTTGGATTCTTCGGAGCAATTTATTAATGAATGGACAGTTATATGACCTCCTTTTCAGCCAAGAGACATACCGATACATATGCAAATATTGTGGGTCAACATTCATTACAGAATTTAGAGTGGCAGTACACACTTCGAGATTACATTCATATTAAAAGGTACAATCAAAAAATCAAAAATACAGGTTAAAATACAACATGAAGATAAGCGGTTATATAGTGCAAATGTTATATGTGTGGCAAGCACGTGCGTCTTGTTTATATAGTGTGGCAGAGAGATACGTGTAGTAGAGGCACTTAGGTAGGTAAACAAGAGTGTTAGGTTGGTTGGTCTGGTGGCAAATTCTTTATATGATTGATATAGTCTGTGTGTGGAGAAATGATTTAAGCATTAAACATATTAAAAGTACTTTTAATATTTTTAATGCTTGCACTATTTTTAATGCTTATATCATTTCTCCACACACAGACTATAACAATCATATAAAGAATTTGCCACCAGACCAACCAACCTAACACTCTTGTTTACCTACCTAAGTGCCTCTACTACACGTATCTCTCTGCCACACTATATAAACAAGACGCACGTGCTTGCCACACATATAACATTTGCACTATATAACCGCTTATCTTCATGTTGTATTTTAACCTGTATTTTTGATTTTTTGATTGTACCTTTTAATATGAATGTAATCTCGAAGTGTGTACTGCCACTCTAAATTCTGTAATGAATGTTGACCCACAATATTTGCATATGTATCGGTATGTCTCTTGGCTGAAAAGGAGGTCATATAACTGTCCATTCATTAATAAATTGCTCCGAAGAATCCAAACCTCGGTTTGGAGGAAACAGCTGTAAGCACAATAATGTTTTGAACAGTTCTTTGATTCTTATATTTCATATAACTGCTCTGTAAATCATCTGATGTTTTTGCATTGAGCTACTTAACTTACTGGTAATAAGGTAGTAATACATTACTGCCTACCACTATTTAGGGTTTGTATAAAAAATACATATAACTGCATAAGGTTTTTGTATTTACATAACCATAAATAGTATAATTAATACTATATATATATATATATATATATATACACACCATCATCATCATCACTGGTTTTTTTTTTGTATTTTTTTATAAAGTTATAGGAATACATATAAAAAATAAGAAATAGACTAACAGTTCCTACATGCCTCACTGAGAATCAAGGGACCAATCTGGTAACTTCATACTCTAGCCAGTTTGCAATCAACATCAATTGGAATGTCTATCTCCCACACATATAAGAACTGCTACTTGAGAATTTCGGACTTATGCTTATTGGTCAGTAAAGGGAATAACACATATGACTGGTGACATATCAATGGATATTTACATCTTGTTTGGATTGTGGTCTGAAGAGAAGACATATGGCAGTTGTATAACAACTGCCATCATCATCATTATCATTGAGGTTGACTTTGCCTTTCATCCGTACGGAGTCAATAAAATAAAGTACCAGTAATGCACTGGGTAATTGCTGGCCTTGTGCCAAAAAGTAGAAACAATTATTTTATGTCCGCTTTTCCCTGCTTGCAAGGGTGGGACGATATATGTCTTTGAAATATGTATAATGAATTAAATAGGATGTACGAATAAAACCATCTTTCTTGTTTATATATATATATTATAGTCTGTAGTGCTGAGACGGGGAGGGGAGGCTCGACCATTAATCATGGAAGTATTCAATGCAGAGCGGGGCCAAGTGACATGTATCGAAAACGCTTGATACCACAGTTGGGATTTTGTCTCTCGCTCTCTCTCTCTCTCTCCATCATCATCCATCATCATCCATCATCATCATCATTATCATCATCATTTTATGTCTGCTTTTCCCTGCTTGCAAAGGTGGGACGGGAACTGATTCTCATTATCATCATCATTTTATGTCTGCTTTTCCCTGCTTGCAAAGGTGGGACGGGAACTGATTCTGGCTTGATTTCTACAGCTGGATGCCCTTCCTAACACCAACCTCATTTACAGTGAGTGCTGGGTGCTTTTTTTCCATGTCACCTACACGACCACTTTGCAGTGGAGAGATATGGACCCCAGTCCCTATCATCTCATTTCTACAGCTGAGTAAACTGGAGCAATGTGAAATAAAGTGTCTTGCTCAAGGAAACAACACATCACCCGGTCTGAGAATTGAACTCACAACCTTTTGATTGCAAGCCCAATGCTCTAACCACTAAGCCATGTGCCTCCATTATATGTATATATAACAATGTTTCCTCGGTCTTTCCAGTTGCTAGTACTATCTATCGGTCGCAACTCCAGGTAGAAGGAGCAACGTGAAATAAAGTGTCTTGCTCAAGGACATAACCCATCGCCTGGTCCAGGAATCGAACTCACAATCTCAAGATTGTGAATCCAATTCTCTAACCACTCAGCCACACGCCTTCACTTATATATATATAAAAATAAATCATTATTAGAAGTAATCAGTAGAGCATCAGGCAATTGCTTCCTGGGCTTAGAGTTTTGACCCTTTACATTCTGAGTTCAAATCCCACCAAGGGATTAGCTTTGGCTTGCACCAGTAATTTGTTGGGTGGATTCAATCGACTTCCCCTCCCCCAAAATTGCTGGCCTTGTGCCTATGTAAGAAACCATTATTATTATTGTTGTTGTTGTTGTTGATTTATTGTACAAAACCTAAGAGTACTCAATACACCGCTGTGTGTGTACTAGAGTAAAATAAACAGCTCTAGTTGTACAGCTCCATTAAGTATGGATATGTTGCCCTGGTTACACTATATACAGCTGTTTACCTGTCTCTCTATAGTTACCTACCTGTTTATCTTGTATCAATTTTAATTAAGTTCTTGTAAGAGTGACAGTTTGGAAAATTGCTAATTCAATTATACATAAGGTTTCTCTTTTTTTATTTGGAATATGTTGTTAGTGTATTTATTTTTGTTGTTTATCTGATAAGAAATCACACATTGTTTACTTTCTGATGCTCTAAAAGAGAAATAACAATTAACCCTTTCATTACCATATTTCTAATGAAAGACACTGTCTATGTCTTTAACCCTTTCATTACCATATTTCTAATGAAAGACACTATCTATGTCTTTAACCCTTTCATTACCATATTTCTAATGAAAGACACTGTCTATGTCATTAACCCTTTCATTACCATATTTCTAATGAAAGACACTATCTATGTCTTTAACCCTTTCATTACCATATTTCTAATGAAAGACACTGTCTATGTCATTAACCCTTTCATTACCATATTTCTAATGAAAGACACTATCTATGTCTTTAACCCTTTCATTACCATATTTCTAATGAAAGACACTGTCTATGTCATTAACCCTTTCATTACCATATTTCTAATGAAAGACACTGTCTATGTCATTAACCCTTTCATTACCATATTTCTAATGAAAGACACTGTCTACGTCATTAACCCTTTCATTACCATATTTCTAATGAAAGACACTGTCTATGTCATTAACCCTTTCATTACCATATTTCTAATGAAAGACACTGTCTACGTCATTAACCCTTTCATTACCATATTTCTAATGAAAGACACTGTCTATGTCATTAACCCTTTCATTACCATATTTCTAATGAAAGACAGTGTCTATGTCATTAACCCTTTCATTACCATACTTCTAATGAAAGACTCTGTCTATGTCATTAACCCTTTCATTACCATATTTCTAATGAAAGGCACTGTCTATGTCATTAACCCTTTCATTACCATATTTCTAATGAAAGACACTGTCTATGTCATTAACCCTTTCATTACCATATTTATAATGAAAGACACTGTCTATGTCATTAACCCTTTCATTACCATATTTCTAATGAAAGACACTGTCTACGTCATTAACCCTTTCATTACCATATTTCTAATGAAAGACACTGTCTATGTCATTAACCCTTTCATTACCATACTTCTAATGAAAGACTCTGTCTATGTCATTAACCCTTTCATTACCATATTTCTAATGAAAGACACTGTCTATGTCATTAACCCTTTCATTACCATACTTCTAATGAAAGACACTGTCTATGTCATTAACCCTTTCATTACCATATTTCTAATGAAAGACACTGTCTACGTCATTAACCCTTTCATTACCATATTTCTAATGAAAGACAGTGTCTATGTCATTAACCCTTTCATTACCATACTTCTAATGAAAGACTCTGTCTATGTCATTAACCCTTTCATTACCATATTTCTAATGAAAGGCACTGTCTATGTCATTAACCCTTTCATTACCATATTTCTAATGAAAGACTCTGTCTATGTCATTAACCCTTTCATTACCATATTTCTAATGAAAGACACTGTCTATGTCATTAACCCTTTCATTACCATATTTCTAATGAAAGACACTGTCTATGTCATTAACCCTTTCATTACCATATTTCTAATGAAAGACACTGTCTATGTCATTAACCATTTCATTACCATATTTATAATGAAAGACACTGTCTATGTCATTAACCCTTTCATTACCATATTTATAATGAAAGACACTATGTCATTAACCCTTTCATTAATATTAGAGTAATAATAAATGGATCACAATATTGCAGTTCTCCAATCATTATATATAAGATTTTTACAACAATCTAAACTATAATTAAGTAAGGAGTGCGGGACTGCGTTCGAATATATTTTTTTTATCCCATTTGTAAAATAAGTTGGATTACTTTGAATAAATAATGAATGAATATTACATAATTTATCTACTAAATTTCGTTATTCTTGATTAAATATAAATAATTTGCTGGCTTATTTAAAGATTCACTTCTTTAAAATTTTCAAATGTCAACACTTTCGGTTAGCGATCGCTTAAATAAACATTCATATATTTCCGTCACTAATTTTCTCCTAATGCAGTTTATATATAATATTGTCTTTTTTTAATGTATCATGGATTACGTTACTGATTACATAAGACAGTGTAACACAGTCTTCATTCAATTTCTAGGTATATTGTCAATTATGATTTTAAAACTAGTTTTAACTAATTTGTCCTTACCAGTAATGTTCTACTGTTCCTACATACAGCTCCCATGACTTTTAGAATCATTTTTTCAGGCTCAGCATTGCTGAAGCATGGAACAAACTACCAGCATCTGTTGTTAGCTGTCGGGACACTGCATCCTTCAAAACTTTCCTGCTTCCTGAAATTCGCCAACACTACACCTGATATCCCCCTCCATACACACACATGTGTGTATTTCATGACTCATACACTGTTCACTTTCCTGATATTTGTTCATTAATCTATGTACTATACATGCACCTTTGATGAGTTGTAGTGCACCTGAGCACTGTACACAATAATTTTCAACCGCCGAGGTTGACTTTGCCTTTCATCCTTACGGGGTCGATAAAATAAAGTACCAGTAATGCACTGGGTAATTGCTGGCCTTGTGCCTAAAGTAGAAACAATTATTATGTTGTCTTTGAAAGAATATTTCTACAAGTGTTTTATCTAATTTGTCCTTACCTTCGTGTATGATTTGAGGGAGGTTTGGTTGCTATTTCAAGCAGATGAGGTGATAAAGTCATGGTTCTATTGTTCTCTCATGCATGGCAGTGTCAGTAGAGCGTCAGACATGCTTTGTGGTATGTAGTTACGTCCCTTTACGATCTAAGTTCAAATCCAACTGTTGTATTTAGGGAATTATTTCTTAGGATGAAAATATTAAATTACTCTTCCACAGCTGTTCACATGCTGTAAGTCATGTCTACAAAGGATCAGATAATATTCCAAGTTCTAATTTTAAAAATATCCTTCTACTTCTAAACACTGTGTTATAAATGAAGGGAATTTCAGTCTTGAAATATTAGGACAGGTAAATAAAAACAGGTGATACACTCACATCTTTGTTGCCTTCAATTTATTCCAAAATCTATCCATTTTGAATGTTCTGAACACCAAAACCAAGACTAAGGCCAAATTAGGATTCTGGAATGTAACAATTTATGTCACAGGAAAACCAATGCAGGTTACATCCGAGATGAGACACTATGATTTAGAGCAGGCATGGGCAACCTTTTTTTGAACAGTGGGTTGCATAGGATGTGACCTGTATCATAAGGTGTGCCACATAGGATGTGACTTGTATCATAAGGTGTGCCACATAGGATGTGACTTGTATCATAAGCTGTGCCACATAGGATGTGACCTGTATCATAAGGTGTGTCACATAGGATGTGGCTCATATCATAAGGTGTGCCACATAGGATGTGACTTGTATCATAAGGTGTGCCACATAGGATGTGGCTCATATCATAAGGTGGGCCACATGAAATGTGACTCATATCATAAGGTGGGCCACATAGGATGTCACTCGTATCATAAGGTGTGCCACATAGGATGTGACTCGTATCATAAGGTGTGCCACATAGGATGTGACTCATATCATAAGGTGGGCCACATGAAATGTGACTCATATCATAAGGTGGGCCACATAGAATGTCACTCGTATCATAAGGTGTGCCACATAGGATGTGACTCGTATCATAAGGTGTGCCACATAGGATGTGACCTGTATCATAAGGTGGGCCACATAGGATGTGACCTGTATCATAAGGTGGGCCACATAGGATGTGACTCGTATCATAAGGTGTGCCACATAGGATGTGACTCGTATCATAAGGTGGGCCACATAGGATGTCACTCGTATCATAAGGTGTGCCACATAGGATGTGACCTGTATCATAAGGTGTGTCACATAGGATGTGGCTCATATCATAAGGTGGGCCACATAGGATGTGACTTGTATCATAAGGTGTGCCACATAGGATGTGGCTCATATCATAAGGTGGGCCACATGAAATGTGACTGATCATATGGTAGGCTGCTCTACTAAAAAATTCAAGGCAATTTTGAAATTAGGGGTGCCATTCAGAAGTCAAACAGGTCGCATGCAGCTCACAGGCCGTTGCTTGCCCATGACTGATTTAGATATTCTTGGTACAAATGAAAGCAGATGGACAAGATGAGGAATGCTAAGAACTTCCACAGGAAAAACATCTTTGTTGTCTTCAATTTATTACAAAATCTAGCATCCATGTTGCACTGTTGTAGCCTTCAAATAACATATAAATGAGAAAACTCATCGCTAGGACACCTAAATACTGTCAAACCAGCGATGGGCGAACGTGCCTCAGGAACAGAGACCAGTGACCAGTGGTCAACAGAAGGACAATCCTCATGGTGGCAGATGAAATATAGAAAAGACTGAAAGAGGAGGACAAGGAGAGTGTTGGTGCAGTTAAATCGTGCAAAACCATTTTGCTGGTTTGAGAGCTGATGAGAGTGAAGATGTGTATGTAAACATGTCTTGTACATCACCTTTATTTCCTTCTTCCAGTCACTTCTGGGTACCAACACATTCTCCTTGTCTTCCTCCTCTTTCAATCTTTTCTGTATTCCATCTGCCTATCACCCACCTTGTAGATTGTATCTCTGTTGACCACTGACTGCTGGTCTTTGTCCTCTGTGACATTTTTGTCCAATGCTGTCTTTGACAGCATTTAGCTGTTTTAACAGCTACGCTAATGACGAGTTTTCGCATTTTTATGTATTCAAATAAACTCCTGCTTCATATTGAGCAGAGACAACATAGTTTTTTCATTTGTACCGTCCTGTATTGTCCTGTACTGTCCTTAATGTCTACTTTATGTAAACCCTTGTGGTTAATAAAGAAAGCATTATACTACTTTAGCCATTTTTAATAAATTCTTCGACATAGGAATAAAAATGTAGCCATTATATTGGTTTTCTTATACAGCACCATAAGAAATCTAATAGTCTACTGGACATTTGGAGATCCTATATCAACCATTCTTACACTGATGTGGAGGCTGCTTGCTAATTAAATCTTCCATTTTATTAGGTTTCAGTCATTAGACTGTGGCCATACTGGGGCACTACCTTGATATAGTCTACCATATCAACCTCACTACTGTTTTACTGGTGTCAGTCATTAGACTGTGGCCATACTGGGGCACCACTACCTTGATATAGTCTACCATATCAACCTCACTACTGTTTTACTGGTGTCAGTCATTAGACTGTGGCCATACTGGGGCACTACCTTGATATAGTCTACCATATCAACCTCAGTACTGTTTTACCGGTGTCAGTCATTAGACTGTGGCCATACTGGGGCACTACCTTGATATAGTCTACCATATCAACCTCAGTACTGTTTTACTGGTGTCAGTCATTAGACTGTGGCCATACTGGGGTACTACCTTGATATAGTCTACCATATCAACCTCAGTACTGCTTTACTGGTGTCAGTCATTAGCCTGTGGCCATACTGGGGCACTACCTTGATATAGTCTACCATATCAACCTCAGTACTGTTTTACTGGTGTCAGTCATTAGCCTGTGGCCATACTGGGGCACTACCTTGATATAGTCTACCATATCAACCTCAGTACTGTTTTACTGTTGTCAGTCATTAGCCTGTGGCCATACTGGGGCACTACCTTTATATAGTCTGCCATATCAACCTCAGTACTGCTTTACTGGTGTCAGTCATTAGATTGTGGCCATACTGGGGCACTACCTTGATATAGTCTACCATATCAACCTCAGTACTGTTTTAGTGGTGTCAGTCATTAGACTGTGGCCATACTGGGGCACTACCTTGATATAGTCTAACATATCAACCTCACTACTGTTTTACTGGTGTCAGTCATTAGACTGTGGCCATACTGGGGCACTACCTTGATATAGTCTACCATATCAACCTCAGTACTGCTTTACTGATATCAGTCATTAGACTGTGGCCATACTGGGGCACTACCTTGATATAGTCTAACATATCAACCTCAGTACTGTTTTACTGGTGTCAGTCATTAGACTGTGGCCATACTGGGGCACTACCTTGATATAGTCTACCATATCAACCTCACTACTGTTTTACTGGTGTCAGTCATTAGACTGTGGCCATACTGGGGCACTACCTTGATATAGTCTACCATATCAACCTCAGTACTGTTTTACCGGTGTCAGTCATTAGACTGTGGCCATACTGGGGCACTACCTTGATATAGTCTACCATATCAACCTCAGTACTGTTTTACTGGTGTCAGTCATTAGACTGTGGCCATACTGGGGTACTACCTTGATATAGTCTACCATATCAACCTCAGTACTGCTTTACTGGTGTCAGTCTTTAGACTGTGGCTATACTGGGGCACTACCTTGATATAGTCTACCATATCAACCTCAGTACTGTTTTACTGGTGTCAGTCATTAGACTGTGGCCATACTGGGGCACTACCTTGATATAGTCTACCATATCAACCTCAGTACTGTTTTACTGGTGTCAGTCATTAGACTGTGGCCATACTGGGGCACTACCTTGATATAGTCTACCATATCAACCTCACTACTGTTTTACTGGTGTCAGTCATTAGACTGTGGCCATACTGGGGTACTACCTTGATATAGTCTACCATATCAACCTCAGTACTGCTTTACTGGTGTCAGTCTTTAGACTGTGGCTATACTGGGGCACTACCTTGATATAGTCTACCATATCAACCTAAGTGCTGTTTTACTGGTGTCAGTCATTAGAGTGTGGCCATACTGGGGCACTGCCTTGATATAGTCTACCATATCAACCTCACTACTGTTTTACTGGTGTCAGTCTTTAGACTGTGGCCATACTGGGGTACTACCTTGATATAGTCTACCATATCAACCTCAATACTGTTTTACTGGTTTTGTTGAACATGTCAATGCCAGTACTACACACAAACATACATAAATACATACATACATAGATATCCATACACAGATTTTTTTTAAATTTCGTTCTTGAGTTTTATAGGAAATAATAATAATTGTCTCAACTTTTGGCACCAGGCCAGCAATTATCCCAGTGTATTACTGGTACTTTTTTTTATTGGCCCCGTAACTCTACGCTGCAAAGCATGGCGTCAAACCCTCTACCAATACTGCCAATCCACCACTCCAGTAATAATAATACATGATTCATTTCCAAGCAAACAGCCTCATTACGCTGTGTTTTAGATGACCATTGTCATCTTGTTGTTCTAGCAGTGACACAGAGAAACAACTGATAATATTGTTTCTGAGTTATTGCCCTTTGTCAAGATTGTGTATCTCTCTCCTGTCACTCACTAGAACTCTTGAGAATATATTGTATTCCCTAAAACATAGAGCGGCTGATTAGCTTCATTTGCATAATGAGTGATCCTATGGAAATTGTCCATCGCTTCTCTCTGTCACTGCTAGAACAAAAGGATGAGGTTATTTCCTTGCAAGCAATCAAATATTATTAGTATCTGATATAACACTCGTGAATGCATTTATGTATCTGCTGTGTTAGAGCAGAAAAAAATCTTTGTGTTTTTTATTTCATTTTCTAATTGTATTTTATTCTAAGAATATTTAAAAAAAATATTGTCACATATTGTTATATTTTATTATTTTCTAGTTCAAACCCCGCCGAGGTTGACTTTGCCTTTCATCCTTACGGAGTCGATAAAATAAAGTACCAGTAGTGTACTGGATAATTGCTGGCCTTGTGCCTAAAGTAGAAACAATTATTTTCTTTTTGGTGGATTGGCAGTATCGGTAAAGGGTTGGACGCCATGCTTTGCAGCATAGAGTTACTCCCCTTTATGATCTGAGTTCAAATCCCTCCGAGGTTAACTTTGCCTTTCATCCTTACGGGGTCGATAAAATAAAGTACCAGTAATGCACTGGTGAATTGCTGGCCTTGTACCTAAAGTAGAAATAATTATTTTCTTTTTCTTTCCAGCCGCACGTTACTGATTTTCCAGCTTCTGTTGAATCACAGCCAACCAAGGTAACCTTATCCAACATCAATCCAGAAAGCTGGTTAAGCTATCAGAAACAGAAGGATAACACTAAACAGACTTCAAGACCTCACATCCAAGAAAAACCATCAATGTCTTTTACTAGAACAGCTCATCTTGATTGTCACATCCCTTACAACCAGTCTGAACTCCAAACTCCCGAAAACTCTACGTCTGTGCTTACCGTTTCCAGTACTGCTGATCCTGTCTCAAAATGCCAACAACCTCTTCCTCCTCCTCCTCCTCCTCCTCCACTTCTTTATAATGCAATTCACAAACAAGATTCACAAAATAACAATTTTCTTAAAGAACAAGCTGCTGTATCTTCTTTGCCACAGGGTGAAGTCTCCAATAACCAGGATAGTTCCAGAGTAGCAGTAGTGGCTAGCTCTTTAAGGAGAGAATCTTCCGAAGCAATTAGTCAACAACTTTGGAAATCTGAACAAGTACAGAATGAGAGCTTGCCGCAACACCAAGTAACTGTTAGTAATAACAATAGTATAAATAATAATAGTAACAATAATAACAATATTAAAAATAATAATAGTAATAATAATAGTGATAGCAAATTTGAACCATCAGATTCTTCTGAAACTAAAAAGGATTATAAGATCAGTAGTCATTCGAGACAACCATCCCAGGAAGAGCTGGAATTTGAAATAAAAGCAAAGGAATTGTCCCAGGAGCTGAAAGACGATGATAAAAACTTGAAGCAAGTTCTTAATCCCAATAATAAAAAAGCCATTGATTTTGTGGAAGACTTATTGGAAAATACAGCATTTGATTGTCAGCAAATTCCTACTAAATTGCCCAAGGAGAACAGTAACACTTCTGTGAATAACAGCGACCTAAACATGTGAGTATTTACAAACTTTTGTTGTTGTGAATGATATAATTTCTCTTAAATTGTTGTAATGATTTAACAGAAAATACCTAAAAACAAGTTTGTTAATTTAAATGTTTATAGTATCTTTACTATTAGAATACACAGCAAAACCCCCAATTTTACATATCAAAGTTAGCTTGGCACAAGTAATTTGAATTGAAAAGTTATATATACATATAATAGATTCAAAAATTCTAAACATCTTTAGTGAATTGGTTTATTTGGATTAATCTACTTGAGTAGATTCCGTTAACAACCAACCACTAATTTAATACGAGAAGAAACATGAATATTTCATCTTCATTTTTGTTGTTGAGAGTAGATTTTTCCATGTGACATGATTTTTAGCAATGACTAAACAAGGAGTCATTCGAACGAGTAAGAATAAACAATTGCTTTTTATTTGTGTTTAAGGTGTGTGCATAATGATAGGTTAATATCGTACCTTGATAGAAATGGAAACAGTACTGGCATGCAAGTGAGGTAGAGCTACTTTTGACATAGTCGTGCCTGACCTAGTAGTCCAGGGAGCCAAAAGAGGAAAAGGGAGAGCGCGTCCTGAGATCTCACCTATTTATTTTGTTTGCGGGAGGTAACTTGTAATAGTTATGTTTTCAGTGTTAGATGTCACTACACATCCTAAAATTAAAAAGCTCAGCTGAGGACACAAATAAATTGCTGATGTGTTTATCCTGTTTAGAGTGGGTGTACTATATATCTATGTGTCATTAGAGGTGTGTTGTTGGAATCTGAAGCTAAATAAACCTCCAAGTCACTTCTCATGTCTCTCACATTCTCACATTTTTACCTTGAAAAAAAAAGATCTCCATTAACTGTTGCTGCCATGAAAATCTTTCAGGGGATACCAGACTATTGGTGCCCCAGCATATCCTTAGCTAGTCAACTGGAGCATGTAAATGAGTGATAAACAATGACAGAAACGTCAAAATAATTTTAGCAAAGTCTGATTATGTGTGTGTGTTTCCCTGTGAAGGCACATGGCCTACTGGTAAGGGTGTTGAACATACAATCATAATGATGAGGGTTCAATTACTACACTGGGTTGTCTGTTGTGTTCTTGAACAAGACACTGCATTTCACATTACTACAGTATACTGAGGTATGTGGTGGCCTAGTGGTAAGGGTGTTAGACTGGGTTGTGTACTTGAACAAAACACATTACTCCAGTATATTACAGTGGTGGTATGGGGTGGCCTGGTGGTAAGGGTGTTAGACTAGGTTGTGTGTTGTGTTCTTGAACAAAACACTTCATTTCACATTACTCCAGTAAACTACAGCAGAGGTATGTGGTGGCCTAGTGGTAAGGGTGTTAGACTGGATAGTGTGTTGTGTTCTTGAACAAAACACTACATTTCACATTACTCCAGTATACTACAGTGGAGGTATGGGGTGGCCTAGTGGTAAGGGTGTTAGACTGGGTTGTGTGTTGTGTTCTTGAACAAGACACTTCATTTCACATTACTCCAGTATACTACAGTGGAGGTATGTGGTGGCCTAGTGGTAAGGGTGTGAGATTGGGTTGTGTGTTGTGTTCTTGAACAAAACACTTCATTTCACTTTACTTCAGTATACTACAGTGGAGGTATGTTGTGGCCTAGTGGTAAGGGTGTTAGACTGGGTTGTGTGTTGTGTTCTTGAACCAAACACTTCATTTCACATTACTCCAGTATACTACAGTGGAGGTATGTTGTGGCCTACTGGTAAGGGGGTTAGACTGGGTTGTGTGTTGTGTTCTTGAACCAAACACTTCATTTCACATTACTCCAGTATACTACAGTGGAGGTATGTTGTGGCCTACTGGTAAGGGGGTTAGACTGGGTTGTGTGTTGTGTTCTTGAACCAAACACTTCATTTCACATTACTCCAGTATACTACAGTGGAGGTATGGGGTGGCCTAGTGGTAAGGGTATTAGGATGGGTTGTGTGTTGTGTTCTTGAACAAAACACTTCATTTCGTATTACTCCAGTATACTACAGTGGATGTATGTGGTGGCCTAGTAGTAAGGGTGTTAGACTGGGTTGTGTGTTGTGTTCTTGAACAAAACATTTCACATTACTCCAGTATACTACAGTGGAGGTATGTGGTGGCCTAGTGGTAAGGGTGTTAGACTGGGTTGTGTGTTGTGTTCTTGAACAAAACATTTCACATTACTCCAGTATACTACAGTGGAGGTATGTGGTGGCCTAGTGGTAAGGGTGTTAGACTGGGTTGTGTGTTGTGTTCTTGAACAAAACACTTCATTTCACATTACTCCAGTATACTACAGTGGAGGTATGTGGTGGCCTAGTGGTAAGGGTGTTAGACTGGGTTGTGTGTTGTGTTCTTGAACAAAACATTTCACATTACTCCAGTATACTACAGTGGAGGTATGTGGTGGCCTAGTGGTAAGGGTGATAGACTGGGTTGTGTGTTGTGTTCTTGAACAAAACACTTCATTTCACATTACTCCAGTATACTACAGTGGAGGTATGTGGTGGCCTAGTGGTAAGGGTGTTAGACTGGGTTGTGTGTTGTGTTCTTGAACAAAACATTTCACATTACTCCAGTATACTACAGTGGAGGTATGTGGTGGCCTAGTGGTAAGGGTGTTAGACTGTGTTGTGTTCTTGAACAAAACACTTCATTTCACATTACTCCAGTATACTACAGTGGAGGTATGTGGTGGCGTAATGGTAAGGGTGTTAGACTGGGTTGTGTGTTGTGTTCTTGAACAAAACGCTTCATTTCACATTACTCCTGTATACTACAGTGGAGGTATGGGGTGGCCTATTGGTAAGGGTGTTAGACTGGGTTGTGTGTTGTGTTCTTGAACAAAACGCTTCATTTCACATTACACCAGTATACTACAGTGGAGGTCTGTGGTAGCCTAGTGGTAAGGGTGTTAGACTGGGTTGTGTGTTGTGTTCTTGAACAAAACACTTTATTTCACATTACTCCAGTATACTACAGTGGAGGTATGTGGTGGCGTAATGGTAAGGGTGTTAGACTGGGTTGTGTGTTGTGTTCTTGAACAAAACGCTTCATTTCACATTACTCCTGTATACTACAGTGGAGGTATGGGGTGGCCTAGTGGTAAGGTTGTGAGATTGGGTTGTGTATAGTGTTCTTGAACAAAACACTTTATTTCACATTACTCCAGTATACTACAGTGTAGGTATGTGGTGGCCTAGTGGTAAGGGTGTTAGACTGGGTTGTGTGTTTAAACAGAATGCTTCATTTCACATTACTCCAGTATACTACACTGGAGCTATGTAGTGGCCTAGTGGTAAGGGTGTTAGACTGGGTTGTGTGTTGTGTACTTGAACAAAACACTTCATTTCACATTACTCCAGTATACTACAGTGGAGGTATGGGGTGGCCTAATGGTAAGGGTGTTAGACTGGGTTGTGTGTTGTGTACTTGAACAAAACACTTCATTTCACATTACTCCAGTATACTACAGTGGAGGTATGGGGTGGCCTAATGGTAAGGGTGTTAGACTGGGTTGTGTGTTGTGTACTTGAACAAAACACTTCATTTCACATTACTCCAGTATACTACAGTGGAGGTATGGGGTGGCCTAATGGTAAGGGTGTTAGACTGGGTTGTGTGTTGTGTACTTGAACAAAACACTTCATTTCACATTACTCCAGTATACTACAGTGGAGGCATGTGGTGGCCTAGTGGTAAGAGTGTTAGACTGGGTTGTGTGTGGTGTTCTTGATCAAAACACTTCATTTCACATTACAACGGTATACTCAGAGGTGGGCCTAGTGGTAAGGATGTTAGACTGGGTTGTGTGTTGTGTACTTGAACAAAACACTTCATTTCACATTACTCCAGTATACTACAGTGGAGGTATGTGGTGGCCTAGTGGTAAGGATGTTAGACTGGGTTGTGTGTTGTGTTCTTGAACAAGACACTTCATTTCACATTACTCCAGTATACTACAGTGGAGGTATGTGGTGGCCTAGTGGTAAGGGTGTTAGACTGGGTTGTGTGTTGTGTTCTTGAACAAGACACTTCATTTCACATTACTCCAGTATACTACAGTGGAGGTATGTGT